>JAYEVE010000398.1:0-23085 GCA_036346375.1 Guadua angustifolia
AGAAAGCTTCCTAAGGTGAGTGCCCTTGGTATCAAATATCGCCAAGCGCCTAGGGCAATTTTCACACGAGGGAGTAGAGTGAGTATAAAGAAAACTAGCATCTAAAGGCATAGCATTAATAGATTCATTGCTAGCATTCTTCAATCTAAGGCCATCAAGTTTAGAAAGCATACTATCATGCATGGTCCTTACTAAGTAAAGCCAACTCTCGAGTCAAGGTACCTACTACCTTCTCAAGCTCCGTGCACCGAGCTCTAGCTCCAGCATGAAATTTTGCTAACTTGTAGAAAGCTTCATTGAGTTGGTCGTAGGAGGGTACCTCATCTGAGTCACTGTAGAGCTCGGAGTCTCTAATGCCGTCGATGTTGGTCATGAAGCACATGTTGGTCAAGTCGTCGCCATCTTGCTTCCCTTGTGGATCATCCTCACCCCCGTCGTGATGAGGACATAGCTACGTTGGATACATCCATGGCATCAATGGTCAACGATCAACAAAATCCTCCTTGTGATCAGCAACATTTGACCCACATAAAAGGATTAATTACCTGAACACATGCACAACAGCTAAATCAAAAGGTGAACTCGTTTCTCAGGTTGCATAATTATATTTTAGAGAATATACCACTGCATAATAATGTGCTTGTGCTTAGGAATTATGGTTTAGAGCAGCAAGGACGTCATCCCTCATCAATACAAGCAAGAGTACAAGTTATTCCCGAGGAAGAAGCTGAAATGTCCAACCAGGAGCAGTCCACCTTCAACTAGCCATAACTTTTGTATGTGGAGTCCGTTCAGGATGAGTGAGTACTTTATTGAAAGCTAATTTCGTGCTCTTTTCAATGGATCTAGCACAAGATGGGGATGATTTGCAGATGCACCATCTGACCTTTTCTTTCTCCAAAGGAAAAATCCAATCCTACTGCCGGTTGGGTCAAAGCATAGTGCAAGTTGTACACACTCCATTCGTTCTGAAATAAATGCCATTTTAAAATATATACGATGAACCTTTTAAAACTTTAATGACTAATGTACACTAAATTATCTAGAATTGTTGTATGAAAAAGGTTTTAGTAGGTGCATCAAAAAAGTACTTTATTAGTTCTACTAACATATAATCTGAAAAATCAGTGGTCATATGCGTGTACTATTATGTCAATATCTAAATTGACAAAAAAAAATGAAATTAGTACCTATATTTTACTGTTGCTTCAAATTTGATATCTGAATCACTACCTCGTGTCCTTTGGTACAACAGATCTATATATTTATGGCGAAGTGTAGGTTTCAATGCGGACATACTTAGCACAGCAATTGCAAGTGAGTCCTACTGGTTACAACGTTGGCCCGGATTGATGGAATTTGTCAGCCAAATTTAACCGATCAATTCCCTTTAAAAAATCAAGTACCACGCGTTCAATTGATTTGACATAGTAGCCATAGCATGATCGCTCATGTGACACAGTCGTCGCGACGTCGTACCTACGTTAGCTGTACACATGCTCATGTGTACAAGAGCATGTATCTTGCTTCTCACCGAAACAAGAACGGGTAGAAATTAATGTTATTTGTACATCGAGACGAATTGTTTGCCAGCTGTATTTTTTAGAGGAATTAAACATCACTCTTGTTAACCATGTCACACTTGACTACAATCTCCTCAGATTTTGTTGGCTCCAATCCATATTTACCTGGCCGGAAGGTCTGAATCATATACTAGGCCAAGCCCATGTCACTGGCTATTTGACAGCGCAACAAAATCAGGCACGGTTTAGGTCCAGTTCTCCAGCTGATATAGCACATTCACATACTTGAAGTACAATCACTTGTTTTCTAAGCGTGTTATTTTTTCTTTTTTTCTTTTTTTTTGAAATATTTAGCAAACAAACCATGTGGGAATATGGGTTGCTTAGCCATTATTATCTGGATCCCGATGCAGGAAAGTCAATGAGACTTAAATCTAAAATATGAGAGACAATTTTGATTAGAATAAATTTTGTTCTATCTTGCAGCGGCGGCAGTTTATAAAGTTTACACAAATAATTTCTACATTTTTCTACACAATATCCGTACCTTCTCAACCACGTCAATACCCGTGCCTTCTCATCCACGTCAGGAGAGAATGAACAACAAATTTCACTGCAGAAAACGGAACGAATGGTAAAAATAAGAAGTTGTACAAGAACCTCTAACACCAGTTTCCTTTACGGGTTGAGATTATCCAGTGCCTCCAAGAGAATAGGCCTAAACCTCTTGCAATCCAGCTTCACATTCTGCTTATCCATGAAGGTCTGCCTGATGAAGTCGAATCCACGCTTGTGGAATGAGATAGGGTTCTTAAAGATCTCATGGTCCCTCGGGTATTGCTCCGTGAGGCTGCTCTCATCGACGCTGATACTGTATTGCTTGTACCGCAGACCCATAAGTTCTGCGGGGTTGCCGAAATCGGTGTGGGATATCCAGTCGAGGCCGCCCCACGGCACTATCTGAATGAGTGTGGCTTTCGGTGGCAAGAACACACAGTTTGTCAGGCCAGCCCCATGGACGCCCATCATCACGTCGACAGAGTTAACTAGCCTTGCGAACCCGGAGATGTCGGAGCTCACGTTGGCCTCATCGATCACCACCTCAAAGCCAAGCTCCTCAGCCATCGCGATAATCTCATCAAGGTTGAGGAACATTCTTGTACGGTGTCTCTTTATGATGAGCAATCTCGGTTTGACCTTGGGGTACTCTCCGAGAATGGTCACGGTGTCTCTGCCCAGTGAGTAAGCTCCACGCATGAATCTGTTGAAATCAACCATTGAATAATTGTGTGGCACCTTTGATGAGTCGATTGTAAACTCCATGTACGCGTGCAGGCCAACAATGGCATGTTTGAAGCAATGCACTTGGTCGTCCTTGCTAAAATCAATCAAAGGGTACATGGATAGCTTCTGGAGCACTGTCTGGTACTTGATCGTCCACCAAAGTGCCATGTCCGTTATAAGGAATTGAACTTCTCCATTGAACCCACTTGCAGTCGTGAAAAGAGGGACGAGCACATCAGTGAAGTCATGGAACAGGTTTCCCGTGTACCCAGTTAATGAAAAGACCACAGCAGGCACAGCGTGGTA
The DNA here is from genome assembly GCA_036346375.1 of Guadua angustifolia. Lineage (NCBI taxonomy): Eukaryota > Viridiplantae > Streptophyta > Magnoliopsida > Poales > Poaceae > Guadua > Guadua angustifolia. Next base: position 3,114 of record JAYEVE010000398.1, read on the forward strand.
CTTGGTGCACTCAGGCGCCACTTTGCTCGACTTCACTGTCAACTCGGTGATATGGCTGAGGCAAAACTCATCCCCTTTCCGAGGGTATGGCTTAATCTTCCACAGCTCATTTCTCAGTGAACCGGCAGGCTCCATGAACAAGATTGAAGTGGCATTCGGGTGAATTCTGACATCACCACGCATCTCACACACATTTGCTCTAAAATTCGAGAAATCACACAAGGGCTTGCTCCCCTGCTGGACATTACTCGCACCTGCAAAATGGAACATACTACATCATCACCATGGTATGTTCATTAAAATGGGGACACAAACTGCTGGACCACATAGGGGAGATAGAAACAGTTGCATCAAAACTAATGATAATGACGCATCAACAATAAGGGCTCTGACAGAGATACATAATGCAAACTAACTAGTGCCACAACGGATGTTTTAAAACGACACCAGATTGACAGGATACAATTGGATCATGTGCAGCTGGGCCATATCCTATACTTCTACTACTACTCCCTCTAGTATACAAAAACTTATCGGTTTGGAATATATGCAGTCAAACTTTTGAAACTTTAGCTATCTATATCTTTTTAAATATTTAGACTGAAGGCATGAAAATCATATGTGCAAATTCGTCTCGAAACGAACTTTCATAATATTATAATTTTATTGGATTTTTTAAATATGTTACAATAGAAATTAGTGATCAAAGCTATGTTTTGGGAACTGTGTCGATGTCCAAAACGACAATTATTTGTGACCGGAGAGAGTATTAGATAAATCAGATGAAAATTGCCCCAGATAGGAAGTGCTTGTAAGGTTCCTGGTTGCTCAGATTCTGCCGCTAAATTGTTGTAGAATGTAGTCGTTTAATGCTTAATTCTACTAGTACTAACTCTATTTTAGCACTACAAAAATGAACGAAATGGAGAAGCCTAATAAACAGAGTTGGCGAGTATCAGCCTATGTATGGAGTACAGTACCATTACCTTCTCGCTTAGCATTTTCGGTGTCATCGATGTCATGAATGGTGTAATTGGAAATTGTTGGGAGAGTGACTTTGTGCTTCTCCTTCCATTTCCTCTCCCCATCATTTCCACCACCTAGACATCCAATTCCGCCAACAATTCAGCGCAAAAATTGAAAAAAAAAATCAATTACCCATCTCAGCTCTTAAGGTCAAATCATAGATCTACGAACACACTACTGAAACGATACGAAATGAAACGTTTGCTAATTCCGAACGCATGGACAAAGAAATTATGGGCTAACTGAGACGGCTCACCTAACATCTCCTCGTTCGATATATGGCCGTTCCCGTCCTTGTTGGGGTCAGCTCCATCATTCCGCTGGTCGGGTCCGGCTCGCTCAGCACCCTGCTCACCTCCTCCTCACCGCCTCTGGTCCCTGCAGAGATTGAAAGCAAGCCGTACCACACGCTATTAGACCAACAAGCTTATGATAAGTTTAAAAAAGAGCAAGAAAGATGAGCAAAAAAAAGAACTAAACCTTTCGGTTTCACATCGGTTTCGTCGTCGACCACTTTGGGGTTGTCACCTGAATAAGAAACCAGCAAGGAACGCCGCAAGTGTTCACGAAAAGCCCGAAACTGCTGTGTGACAAGGTGAGGGAGGTTAGGAACAGAGAGGGGAGCTTACCGAGAGCGTCGGTGGAGGTTTTCCGGGAGGCGCTGGCGGGCGCGTTGACCTTTTGCTGGATCAGGATGGACGTCGGCGCATGGTCTACCGGCAGCTTGCCGTTCACTGCGCAAAGCAAAGAAATAAAAGAATACGCCTTACCTAGCGTCTGACTACAGAAGAAGAACTAATAGTATAAGCAATGGCTGCGTGCTCGAGAGGGGAACTGAAATTAGAGGTCCATTTTGGCCGTGTCTTACGGCCGAAGAGGATGGCGTCGGGCTTGGAGACGACGACAAAGGTGAGGGAGACGAGGAAGAAACCGACGACGACAACCAGGAGCCGGAACTGCCTCGATTTGCCGGAGGCCCCGGATCAGCTTCGGCCGCTCCCCGCCTTCATCCTTCCTTCTCCAACTCTAGAAGAGGCTTGCAAGATGGCCGCGAGGAGAGGAGGCAGCGGAAGCGGAAGAAGTAGCAGCCAGCAAGAAGACGCAGTCAGTCCTGGCTTTTGCGGGCGTGTATGCGTGTCTGACCAGAGCCGAGGAAGGGAGAGGAGGCGTTGGGAGTGGGTGGGTTATTGCTGGGGTGGAGAGGAGAGTGGAGACTGGAGGTGAGGTGCGTGGTAACTTGGGAATAATTAACTATTTGTCATTATTACGGGTGCCACTTAATGCTATATGATATGAGTCATCATAGGTTAAGTGATATGAGTCATCGACGCAAATCTTACACGAACCTTATAAAAATGGCAATAGTTAATGCCCAAAGAACTTGGTAACTTGAGGCCGGGAGCCCGGAGCCTCGGGATCTTGGGGTTGCTGTTCGGTTTAGGATGAAAACAAAGAATTTTGTGGCCGCTTCAAAGGAAAACGGAAACGAAACTCTTTCAAAAACGAAACGGAAAGTATCTAACGTAAACAAACGTAATTTTTTCGAAACGAAATGAAGAATTGACATAAATGTAACGGAAATTCGGATGTTTCTATTCGAATTTCCAAAGGCTAAGTGTAGGCGCCAGAGTAACCAGCAAGCCAATCCCCGTCCGATTCCGCCCATCCGAAGGCCCAACTACTGCGACGGCCGTCCAAACTCCAAACCCTAGCTCGCGTTTAGCCTCACCGACTATTCACCAAACACATTCACGAGCAAACCATATCGCTCGGCCGACGGCTTAGCCTCCGAAGTCGCCACAGGCCCCTTCGGCGACGGAGATCGTCCACCACGCCGCAAGATCGCCTCCCGTGACGGAGATCGCCCATCGCTACGAGCCCCTCGTGCCCACGACAGAGATCCTCCACCGCAGCAAGACCACCCCTCGGTGCCACGACGGAGATCTCCATCGGCTACGCCGCCACCGCCAAGACCCGGAAAATCCTCCACGCTCCGACCGAGTCCTTCCACCGAAGCCGCACCAGATCGGAGCTTCCATCACACTGCAAATTGAGCATGAGTTTGTGCAATTTAGCCGTTAACCACATCGACATTGATAGGAAAAACATATCGCTCAGATATGTATGTTATGAGTGCTAATACTAAGTTCCTTTTATTTTTTTTTGCATTTTCTCCATTGTGTTCTAAACTATATATAATCATGTATATTATTACATGTATGTTAGCTTAGATAAATTTTGGTAGCCTTCATACATCACATGTGTGTGGTCGAAATGACCTTCAAGACTCTATCCGTGTGAAACTTTCAAAGATATAGTCACTAACAGAATTATGCTTTTTATTAGAGACTATCTGCCGTGCTTTTCTATTTTGTCGCATTGGGGTGGGCGGTCTAGAATGTGAGAAACAAAATTGTGAGCCAACCCATTGATGTTTTTTTTCAAAATTGTGAGGTCTGAATGTGATAAACAAAATTGTGAGCCAACCCATTGATGTTCTTTCAAAATTGTGAGGCCTCGGAATGTGGCGATCCGAACATATCATGTTTCGGAAGTTTGTTGGTCCGATAGCATGGTGAGGTGGTATGGTCTGCTTGAAGTTTCGAGTTTGTCCCTAAAACTCGAAGTTCCAATTTTTTTTTTTGGCAGTAAGACATTATGTTGCTTTCAATAAAATCAAAACTAAATGCACACAAAGAAAATATATTTACATATTCAACTGGCACGCTCAGAGTTACGCAAATAGTGAAAGTCATAATTCTCGTTAGTGTTTATATGTCAATTTGAGAATTGATCTATTTGACACTTAATCACAGATGTGATGTTCTATTTGTGATATTGTACAACTAATCACTTATTGCAGAACAGATAACCATGGACCATGTTGCAAGTAGGAGGTGCAAGTGCGACTTCCGCTTGGTTAATTCACTACACCATCGAGCCGAACTACTCCAACTCCAAATGTTGTTGCACTACTACTCCAACTCCAAGTGTAGATATAACCGATGAAACAGATGACAAGCCACCTCCTACAAAGAAAGCTAAGAAAGCCACCTCGGATGTTTGGGCACACTTCACCAAGTATGAGGTTAATGCGAAGATGAAAAAGGCAACGATGTTGTATAGCTATGGGTTAGGTGTAACAAGACGATTGTAACACCTTTGCCATAAATTGGCCCAAGAGGTTACTAAGACTCAAAAATTTTCACAAAATTTTGGCATGATCTCTTTGAAATAGGGACATCCACTCAAGAACTCTAAACAATTAACAAGATAACAAAATAAATACCTAAAACAATGTGAAACATACTAGGAGGATGAAGTCAAGTAAAACGATATGAGATCTCATCCAAAATACCACCATGCCACAAGTTTAGCATTCATCTACATAAGCAATTTAGGACAACAACATAGAACTTACTTACAACCACGTACACTAATACAAGTTCCATTACTAATTTCCAAAGTAGCACAAAAGGAGTAAGTTCTATAGGTTATAATTCATGAGAGGTGGAAGTGAGTGGAAGTGAAGCTAAGACCCGTTCCCGTATGTCGTCTTCAAAGCACCTAAAAATCATAAACACACAAGTATGAGTTCATAAAACCCAGCAACCCTAGAGCCTGATCCAAACCTGAAACCTTTCATACAAGGAAAACGGGTTTTATCCCTCCCTAGAAGAACTGTACTGCTACATGGATGTTGCTACAAGGTGTGGAGAGCAAGAGAGGAACATCGGTTTCAAAATTCACTTGAAACACAAGCATTTTATCTTGACCAGCAAAGAAACAATCAACTCAAGAAGAGCGAGGGCATTTAATCCATTGCATCTATTGAGACTTATAGGTATGATGAGGCGCCGCTTGAAGAAATTCTATCTTGCAATTATCATGCACTAATATCCTTTAATATTGTTGAGCATGAGTACTGCTTGACTTTATCAAGTGTTTGCGCCCTTCTTTTCCAATTAAAAGTCACATTACTATGAGGAAAGATATATTAAATATGTTTGTGGAGGAAAAGAAAAACTGATGAGTACTTTAAAACACTTGAATGCCGCTTTAGTACAACCATGGACATGTGGACATCTAATCAAAACAAAGGCTACACGCAGCATCATAGTACATTGATAGATGACATTGGTGCATGAAAAAAGGATTATCAAGTTCATGCATGTAGAAGGACATCATTCGGGAAAAAATTTGTGCTTATCGTTTTATGATAGTGTAGTGGATTGGAATCTTGATAGGAGATTGTTTGCACTTACTTTGGACAATGCTTTAGCAAATGATAAATGTGTTCAGGGGATAGTGAGCAAACTCAATAAGATATCTTCATTAATCTATGATGGCATCTTTTTTCATGTGAGATGTTTGAATCATATTTTGAACCTTATTGCTCAAGATGGTTTAAAGACAATTGCACCAACCATTGCAAATATTAGAAATACAAATGAATTGTGAAGAACTCTCCAACGCAGATGAATAGTTTAAGAAGTGTGTCAGAGTGTGACTTGATGTGACCAAGGGTCTCTCCTTGGATGTTCCTACAAGGTGGAATTCCACATATCTTATGTTGAAGAGTGCAATTTACTATAAAGATGCTTTTGGTAGGCTCTTTCTTCGTAATTCAAGCAAATATAAGAAATGTGCTCCAACTTCCAATAATTGGGCTATGGCAACATCGATATTCCTGATGCTTGAAGCTATTTTACAATGCTAATGAAGCTATTCTCTAGCACTAAATATCCAACTATGAATCTATTTTTTAGAAAGTTTTGTCAAATTAAGATTGCAATTGGAGAATGGTGTGACAACTCTGACCCAGTAATTAAAGCTATGGTATATTCCATGAGAATTAAATATGACAAGTATTGGGAAAAATCTAACATAGCACTTGCTGTAGCATGCTTCTTTGATCCTAGATATAAGAGAAATGTGATAGAATATTATGCACCAAAGATTTACCCCATTACTTCTATGCAAGAGATTGATAAGCTTACTAAAGTTGTTCATGAGTTGTTTCGCTTATGTATCCTTCAAAGAAGAGCCTTCTAGTGCTACAAATGTGCACCAAGTGGGTTCTCAATTTGATATTGTTGATGAGGATGATGATCTTGATATGTTCTTGCATAGCATTAGTGAAAAGATCATATTACCAAAAACGAGTTGAAGTGTACTTAGAGCAACCTCTAGCATCTATAAAAGACAAGCATTTCGATATCTTGTCATGGTGGAAGGTCAACAAGTTGAGCTCTCTATTCTCTCCCAAAGCTTGCTCATGATGTGCTATCTATTCAAGTGTCAACGTTGCTCGAGTTTCAGATTCAGTTAGTGGACAAAGTTGTTAACCCATTTCATAGCCATCTAGATCCCGAGATTGTGCAAGCTTTAATTTGTATTAAAGATTGGACCGCAAAGATCAAAAGGCAACTTTTTAATTTACTTCAATAGTTTGTTCATAATGTGAAAATATTAAGCCTAATGCTTTTATTAATCATTCGGTGATACCATTTCATCTATCATGACCGAAGTTGATTGAATAGCCTTGAGGACATTTTTCAAGCTCGATAGCAATGCTTTGACTTTTTTATCTAACTTACAAACCATATTGACGAGGGTTGACGACCCTTGTTAAGCGACGGTCAACTAGCTCCCTGCTCTGGGGCCCCGACCACGACTTGGGATACGGGCGCTGCCTAGAGCGCCAGATGCCCGAAAGACTCAACCGACGACCTTGAGCTCCTGCCTTGCTCGGTTGTCCCCTTGATTCTGGAACCGTTACCAAGACGGGATCGGGGGCGGATGGCAGTCCGGAAAGTGGCCATTTCATGTGCATGAAGACCACCACCCGAAAATTCCGTCTGCTACGAAAGAGGGAAGATATAATAAGGATGCCAATTAAAGGCACGGACATCAAAGCTCGAGCATGAGTCATCGCCATTATTGAGCTTGAGCCGAAACCTCAGATTTTGAGAATAGCAAAGATCACCGCCGAAGGCAACCGGAGAGAGCTATTACCTCCAGGCTCGAACCAAGATAAACCGCGCCTCACGCCGTTGTCACCTAGTCACCCTTGGCACGTTAATCTTTTCTCGCTGAGCTAAGCTCGCCGTCCCAAGTTCCACTACCCCGTTTATTTATGCGGTTGACGATTCGACGTTTCATACCGGCGCCACCGGTCGAATGGTTATTCAAGGAAAACACCAAGATCTTGGGGAGCATGGCGCGCTTCATCGGGCGGACATTCTCGAAGGGGTTCGCACGAGTCCACTTCCCTCGCTTTTCCGCCACCGCCACACGAAGCAAAGACGCCTTGATGGCGACAAATAAGGCGCGAGCCACGAGCCGGACCCGACTCGGGACGCCACGGATGGGCATGTCGCCATCAACTGCATAACCCCGCGGAGGACCAGGGAAGGCCGCGATTCTCCGCATCCCATTTTTCAGAGAGCCACGCTTATCACCCGGATCATGGCCGATCCCCCGGGGGATCCAACAAGCTTATGATAAGTTTAAAAAGAGCAAGAAAGATGAGCAAAAAAAGAACTAAACCTTTCGGTTTCACATCGGTTTCGTCGTCGACCACTTTGGGGTTGTCACCTGAATAAGAAACCAGCAAGGAACGCCGCAAGTGTTCACGAAAAGCCCGAAACTGCTGTGTGACAAGGTGAGGGAGGTTAGGAACAGAGAGGGCTTACCGGAGCGTCGGTGGAGGTTTTCCGGGAGGCGCTGGCGGGCGCGTTGACCTTTTGCTGGATCAGGATGGACGTCGGCGCATGGTCTACCGGCAGCTTGCCGTTCACTGCGCAAAGCAAAGAAATAAAAGAATACGCCTTACCTAGCGTCTGACTACAGAAGAAGAACTAATAGTATAAGCAATGGCTGCGTGCTCGAGAGGAACTGAAATTAGAGGTCCATTTTGGCCGTGTCTTACGGCCGAAGAGGATGGCGTCGGGCTTGGAGACGACGACAAAGGTGAGGAGACGAGGAAGAAACCGACGACGACAACCAGGAGCCGGAACCGCCTCGATTCCTGCCGGAGGCCCCGGATCAGCTTCGGCCGCTCCCCCGCCTTCATCCTTCCTTCTCCAACTCTAGAAGAGGCTTGCAAGATGGCCGCGAGGAGAGGAGGCAGCGGAAGCGGAAGAAGTAGCAGCCAGCAAGAAGACGCAGTCAGTCCTGGCTTCTTGCGGGCGTGTATGCGTGTCTGACCAGAGCCGAGGAAGGGAGAGGAGGGCGTTGGCGAGTGGGTGGGTTATTGCTGGGGTGGAGAGTGGAGAGTGGAGACTGGAGAGTGAGGTGCGGTGGTAACTTGGGAATAATTAACTATTTGTCATTATTACGGGGTGCCACTTAATCTTATATAGTGATATAGTCATTGATGAGTTCTGATGATATGAGTGTCGGCGTGGCAAATCTTTACCTGCTGACCCTATAAAAATGGCAAATAGTTAACAGCTGACAACTTGGTAACTTGAGGCACAGGAGCACAGGAGCACGGGATCTTGGGGTTGCTGTTCTGTTGGTTTAGGGATGAAAAGCAAGCAGAATTTTGTGGCGTTTCAAAGGAAAGCGGAAGCGAAACTGTTTTTCAAAAGCGAAAGCGGAAAGTGTCGAACGAAGCGGAAGCGGTAATTTTTTGGAAGCGAAATGGGAAAGTTAATTCCGGCGAAGCGAGCGGAAATTCCGTATGTCTATTCGAATTCGAAAAACTAAGTGTAGGCGGCGTAGCAACTAGCAAGCCAATCCCGTCGATTCGGCCCATCCGAAAGGCCCAACTACTGCGTGATACGGTCGTCCAAACTCCAAACCCTAGCTCGAAGCGTCTTAGCCTCGACCCTCAGACTCATTCACCAAACACATTCACGAGCAAAACCATCTCGCCCGGCGCCGGCGGCAGCCTCCGAGTCGCACCAGTTGCGCCGCCGCCCGGCGTCATGACGGAGATAAATCCACCAGCTGCCAGACACTGTCGCCCGGCGCCGTGGCGGAGAGATAGATCCGCCGGCTACGCCGGCCTTGGCCCATGCCTGACAGAGATCCTCCACCGGTGCACCGCACCACCGCCCGGTGCCTGACGGAGATCCTCCATCGGCTACGCGCAGCCGCCCGGCACCCGCGACGGAAATCCTCCGCTACGCGCCAGAGTCCTTCACCAGCTGCACGGATCGGACTTCCATCTACTGCGCACCAGTTGAGCCGAGTTTGTGCAATTTAGGCAGTTAACCACTGACATTGATAGGAAAAACATCACTTTCTGTATATGTATGTTGAGTGCTAATACTAAGTTCCTTTTATTTTTCTTTGCATTTTCTCGGTTCATTGTGTTCCTAAACTATATATAATCATGTATATTATTACATGTATGTTGCTTAGATAAATTTTGGCCTTCATACATCACATGTGTGTGGTGTGTGCGATGACCTCTTGATTACCCTATCGGTGTGAAACTTTCAACATATAGTCACTAACAGAATTATGCTTTTTATTAGAGACTATCTGTGCGTGCTTTTCTATTTTCTTTGCATTGGGGTGGGGGTCTAGAATGTGAGAAACAAAATTGTGAGCCAACCCATTGATGTTCTTTTCAAAATTGTGAGTGCGGAATGTGATAAACAAAATTGTGAGCCAACCCATTGATGTTCTTTCAAAATTGTGAGGCCTGGAATGTGGGCGATCTGGAACATATCATGTTTCGGAAGTTTGTTGGTCCGATAGCATGGTGAGGTGGTATGGTCTGTTTGAAGTTTCATGGTTTGTCTGGCTTCGAGTTCTGACCTTTGCTTTCTTTTGGTCTAAGACATTATGTTGCTTTCAATAAAATCGATACAACGAAATGCTGTGACAAAATATATTTACATATTCAATCTGAAATGCGTTACGTGAATTACGAGGCAAATAGTGAAAGTCATAATTCTGTTAGTGTTTATATGCTGAATTTGAGAATTGATCTATTTGACACGAATCTGCAGATGTGATGTTCTATTTGTGATATTGTACAACTAATCACTTATTGCGATTAACAGATAACCATGGACCATGTTGCAAGTAGGAGCGAGAATGCAAGTCGACTTCCCTTTGGTTAATTCACTCTGACTCTGGAGCCCCACATTACTCCAACTCCAAATGTTGTTGCACTACTACTCCAACTCCAAGTGTAGATATAACAGGTAAACAGAGATGACAAGCCACCTCCTACAAAAGCTAAGAAAGCCACCTCGGATGTTTGGGCACACTTCACCAAGTATGAGGTTAATGCGAAAGATGAAAAAACAAGCGATGTTGTATAGCTATGGGTTAGGTGTAACAAGACGGATTGTAACACCCTTGCCATAAATTGGCCCAAGAGGTTACTAAGACCTAAAAATTTTCACAAAATTTTGGCATGATCTCTCTTTGAAATAGGGACATCCACTCAGTAAACTCGGAAACAATTAACAAGATAACAACAATAAATACCTAAAACAAGCATGAAACATACTAGGAGGATGAAGTCAAGTAAAAGCGATATGAGATCTCAGTCAAAATACCACCATGCCACAAGTTTAGCATTCATCTACATAGCGACTAGGGACAACAACATAGAACTTACTTACAACCACAGGTACACTAATACAAGTTCCATTACTAATTTCCAAAAGTACAAAAGGAGTAAGTTCTATAGGTTATAATTCATGAGAGGTGTGGAAGTGAGTGGAAGTGAAGCTAAGACCGTTCCTTATGTCGCTCTTCAAAGCACCTAAAATCATAAACACACAAGTATGAGTTCATAAAACCAAAGACCTAGAGCTGATCCAAACTCAAACCTTTCATACAAGGAAAACGGGTTTTATCCTCCCTAGAAAACTGTCTTGCTACATGGATGTTGCTACAAGGTCGGTCTGAGAAGCGATGAGGAACATCTGGTTTCAAAATTCACTTGAAACACAAGCATTTTATCTTGACAGGCGACAAACAATCAACTGAAGAAGAGAGGGCGGCGAATCCATTGCATCTATTGAGACTTATAGGTATGATGAGGCTATCAGTTTGAAGAAATTCTATCTTGCAATTATCATGCACGAATATCCTTTTAATATTGTTGAGCATGAGTACTCTGTTGACTTTATCAAGTGTTTGCGTCCTTCTTTTCCAATTAAAAGTCACATTACTATGAGGAAAGATATATTAAATATGTTTGTGGAGGAAAAGAAAAAACTGTATGAGTACTTTAAAACACTTGAATGCCGCTTTAGTACAACCATGGACATGTGGACATCTAATCAAAACAAAGGCTACACGTGCATCATAGTACATTGGATAGATGACAGTTGGTGCATGAAAAAAGGATTATCAAGTTCATGCATGTAGAAGGACATCATTCGGGAAAAAATTTGTGCTTATCGTTTATGATAGTGTAGTGGATTGGAATCTTGATAGGAGATTGTTTGCACTTACTTTGGACAATGCTTTAGCAAATGATAAATGTGTTGAGGATAGTGAGCAAACTCAATAAGATATCTTCATTAATCTATGATGGCATCTTTTTTCATGTGAGATGTTTGAATCATATTTTGAACCTTATTGCTCAAGATGGTTTAAAGACAATTGCACCAACCATTGCAAATATTAGAAATCTGATCATAATTGTGAAGAACTCTCCACTGCAGTATGAATAGTTTAAGAAGTGTGCTTCAGAGTGTGACTTGGATGTGACCAAGGGTCTCTCCTTGGATGTTCCTACAAGGTGGAATTCCACATATCTTATGTTGAAGAGTGCAATTTACTATAAAGATGCTTTTGGTAGGCTCTTTCTTCGTAATTCAAGCAAATATAAGAAATGTGCTCCAACTTCCAATAATTGGGCTATGGCAACATCGATATCTGCATGCTTGAAGCTATTTTACAATGCTACTGAGCTATTCTCTAGCACTAAATATCCAACTATGAATCTATTTTTTAGAAAGTTTTGTCAAATTAAGATTGCAATTGGAGAATGGTGTGACAACTCTGACCCAGTAATTAAAGCTATGGTATATTCCATGAGAATTAAATATGACAAGTATTGGGAAAAATCTAACATAGCACTTGCTGTAGCATGCTTCTTTGATCCTAGATATAAGAGAAATGTGATAGAATATTATGCACCAAAGATTTACCCCATTACTTCTATGCAAGAGATTGATAAGCTTACTAAAGTTGTTCATGAGTTGTTTCAAGCTTATGTATACCTTCAAAGAAGAGGATCTCTAGTGCTACAAATGTGCACCAAGTGGGTTCTCAATTTGATATTGTTGATGAGGATGATGATCTTGATATGTTCTTGCATAGCATTAGTGAAACAGATCATATTACCAAAAACGAGTTGGAAGTGTACTTAGAGCAACCTCTAGCATCTATAAAAGACAAGCATTTCGATATCTTGTCATGGTGGAAGGTCAAGCAAGTTGAGCTCTCTATTCTCTCCCAGCTTGCTCATGATGTGCTATCTATTCAAGTGTCAACGGTTGCTTCGGAGTCGGCATTCAGTGCTAGTGGACAGGTTGTTAACCCATTTCATAGCCATCTAGATCCTGAGATTGTGCAAGCTTTAATTTGTATTAAAGATTGGACCGCAGCATCAAAAGGCAACTTTTTAATTTACTTCAATAGTTTGTTCATAATGTGAAAATATTTAAGCCTAATCGGTTTTATTAATCATTCAGGTGATACCATTTCATCTATCATGGTGAGTTGGATGTGAATAGCCTTGGCGACATTTTTCAAGCTCGATAGCAGGTTTGACTTTTTATCTAACTTACAAACCATATTGCGAGGTTGGGCGACCCTTGGCGGTTAGCTGCAGTCAGCGAGCTCCCCCAAGCTCGGGGGCCCCGACCGACTTGGGCATACGGTAGCCTTGACCTAAGCGCGTATGCCCCGAAACGGCATCTGCCGACCTTGAGCTCGGGTCGGCTCGTTCGTGCGGTGTCCCCTTGGATTCAGAGCGTCGCGGTTACCAAGGCGATGGGATCGTGGGGAAGCGAGCGGCGGCGGGAAGGGGTGATTTTGCCGGCCCTCATGTGCATGAAGACCACCACGGGAAAATCTCCCGTCCGATTCTGGCGAGGAAGATATAAGGCTAAGATCGCATGACCTAAAGGCCTGAGACATCAAAGCTCGAGCATGAGTCATCGCCATTATTGAGCTTGGTGTAACCATGCGTACTTGAGAATAGCAAAGATCACCGCCAAAACAGCTGGAAATGAAACTATTACCTTCACGAGGGCTCGAACGATATAAGCCGTAAATCTCACGCTCGTTGTCACCTAGCTCGACCCTTGTACGTCGAATCCTTTCCCTCGTTGAGCCAAGCTGCTGGTCCCCAAGTTCCTACCCCGTTTCATTTATGCGGTTGGCGATTCGATCGTCTACGGTGGCGCCCGTGGGGCCCGATTGGCTTTGCTCATTCGAAGGAAAACACCAAGATCTTGGGAGCATGGCGCGCTTCATCGGCGGACATTCCTCGGCGTGGGTTGGTGCGAGTCGACTCTGCGTCCTGTTTTCGCCCTCGCCACGCCACACGGCAGCCGTCTTGATGGCGAGCAGTCAAAGGCGGATGCGGCTCTGGACGGTGACCCACCAGACCCGAGGCGCTTCGCCGGATGGTGCATGTCGCCATCAACCAAGCCATAGCCCTCGTGAGAGATCGAGGAAGGCGGTATCTTACGGGCATCGGACTTCCTTTTCGAGGCGCCTCTGCGCTATCACGGATCATGGTGATCCCGATAGGGCGGTCGAAACTCTTTGGCGAGCCCTAGCAACTCGTCGGGTGACAGGGTCATACCTCCAACCTTGATCATCACTTTCGGACCTCCCGAGGTGATGACAATTCATCTACCGTCGCCAGCGCACCCGTCGGATGCCTCCTGCGCATGAGGCGCCCTCTCGCCAGCAGCGATCTCGGGACGAGGCTTTGGCGTCGCCACTTCGTCGTCCATGAGCCGCCCGGCAGTCGAACTGGCGAGCTTCACGAGCTCGCGTCGGCTAGCGATGAATCAGGGGCCTCTCTAGATGTTCGTCTAGGCTGCCGAGGTCGAGATCGCTGCGCTACCTCCCAGGTGACTCCCGTGCAAGGCGTCATGGTCGTTCTCGCCAAAGGTCAGGCGGCTGGGCAGCCTCGACTCAGTAAACAGCAGCGAGGGCCTTGTTGGCAATGACCACACCCGGCCTTTGTCGACCTACGGTAGCATGGCGTATTCCGGCGACAGCAAATGGCATCTGTTTGCCGACTCAATTCAAGCAGCGTTGATAGGCGCTTGATGGGACCAGAACCGGACAAGTTCTATCTATCTTGACCGCCATCTGGCGTCGAGCGATAAGAGCTCGTCATGGCCAATTACCTCCCGCCGTCTTTGGATGGTGCCGCGAACGGCTCTTCAACGAAGCTGGTTCCTTCGTCGTGGCGCCAAATCGAGCGCCTCGCTCCAACTTTCGGAGGCATTACGGCGGTAGGAGAGAAGGACCTGATCGCGTCATCGAGGCAAAACGCAGCTCGGGACTTCGTCGGGCGATTTATCACACAAGGAACACGATTCGAGCATCTCCGGCGGCCGTCATAAAGCTTTCAAGTTCGATTGTCATAATCGGCGCCTTCTGAGGACATGGAGATCACCTTGAGGCTCGGCGTCAACAAGCTTTTCCGTATGGCGGAGCGGTATCGGATCAGAGCAACTATTGTCCGTTGAAGCGACTATGACCAAGTAAGCTTAGCCTAAACCCACGGAGGTGGCCTTCAACTCCAGGGTGCGACCACGGCCTGTCGCCAAAGCGGAAGCGCGACTGAAGGCGGCGGTGGAGCTGCCTGGTGTCGTTCGGCGGGCGGCGGCTGAGGTCCTTCAAGTCAGAGATCAAGCTCGGGAGGGCCCGACCTCGCCAAGGTCGAGCCTTGACCTCGTCGAACCTGAAACCGCCCAGCCGGGGCGAGAGGCTGGGCCAGGCGGTAGATGCTCTTTCGGCCGAGGGCGAGGGCGCTCGGGATCTGATGAAGCGAGTTACACTGTTCCATAGAGGCGTGCGCCGCGACCTGCGAACTTGCGGGGCATGGCAAAAGCAAGCTAAGCTTTTTATGATGGTCGAGAAATGCCGTGCTCTGAAAAGGCGTCCAGCGGACGGGGTGAATGCTAAGGCGGACCGTGGCGACCTCGACCTAGAGTTCAGCGGGCGGCGCCGCGTCGATGTTATCTTGGTGGCTCGTCGACTACTAGTCGGTCTTGCAGCTCAAGGCCGCCTCTGGAACGCATCTACAGGCGCCGAAGCCCATCGGCGACGCAAGTGGTGGGGCCACCATCACCTTTTCTCGGGGCGCTTGACTTCAAGGTATGGCCGAGATCGAAGATGCATACGGTGCGTGACTTCGACCATCGGCAACACCACGGTCGGTCGTGTCATGGTCGATGGCGATGGTTCCCTTAACTTGCTGCGGTGGGCGCTGGGGATCACGAATTCCCGGTCGAAGGTCAAGAACATCGCTCTCCCCTTCTTCGGGATCGTCCTGGAAGCTCGACCAGCCCTTTAGGGCGGGTGGTCTTGCCGTCACCTTCGGTGACTTCGGCCAATTACTGCCGAGCTGATCACCTTCAAGGTGGTCGAGGGGGACCTCCCGTACAACGCCATCCTCGGGCGGCCTGCCCTGATCAAGATCATAGTGGCCAACCACTATGACCATCGGTGTAATGAATTGCACGGTCCCCAGCGGCATCATAACCGTCGCGAGGCGACTGCGGCGGCACCGGATCACGAGACCAAGGCCTTGGCCCTTGCCGTATCTTTGCCCAATGAGACCAGGCGGCAGTAGGGCGCTCGTCGGCGGCGATCGGCCCGTGAGCGGCGAAGGCGTGCCACTCGAGGAAACGACCCGACGGATGCATCCATGTTTGCGTAGTGAGTCCCAAATAGGAACTTCGGGCTCGTCACCTTCCTCCGTGCCAACAAGGGCATATTAAGCAGGAACTGCGGACATGCCTGGCGTCGAGGAGGTGATCGAGCACAAAGCTGCGAGTCGAGCCAGTGCCGCATACTGTCTTGGCGAAGCTGCGCCACTTCTCTCCGGAGAAGGTTGCGGTCATCAAGGAGAACCTTAACAAGCTCTTGAAGGCGGTTTCATTAGCGTCGACTACTCCAAATGGTTGGCAAACCGGTCATCGTCGAAGAAGGCGGTAAATGGAGGATGTCGTGGACCACACGGGGTTGAACTTCGGCTGCCAGGACAACTTCCGCTCCTGCGCATCGACGGATCGTCGACTCACGCGACGCCAAGATGCTAAGCTTCACGGGCGCCTATTCGGGATACCACCAAATCAAGCTAGCGATTGGCTGACGAGAGCAAGACGCCGTTCATCACGCCGTTCGGCACCTCTTGCTACATGACCATGTCGTTTAGTGCTGCCAGCGCGGGGCCACGTTGACATCGATGACCTGGACATTCGACCTTGGATCGGCGAAACCTTGAGGTCTCGTGCATGACATCATCGTCAAGAGCCCCTCGGCGACCCGTTCGGGACCTCGAGAAACCCGAACTGAGCGGGCACAAGATCAAGCTCAATCGAGAAGTGTGTGTTGGCGTTGCGTCGGAAGGTGCTCGGCTACATGATCGAGGGCTCGGGGTTGGCCCGAACCAGAAAAGATCGAAGCGATCGAAGAATGGCACCCGACCTCGGTCAGCGGTCGAGCCTCACGCGCATAGGCCGCCCTCAGCGAGTTCATCTCGAGGCTCGGCGCGCGGCTTCCATTCTTCAGAGCCCTCAGCAAGCAAGGGAGCTTGAATGGACCTCGGGCAGCGGTCTTCGGCGAGTTGAAAGTATACTGTCAACCCACCACCACTACGACCCGCAACCGGCGGAGGTTGTTGCTCTACCTTGGGCCACCACCCAAGGCTGTCGGTCTTGTCTGGTGGCTGAATGGGATCAATGACACCGATCTATTATGTCGGTGAAGTCTTGCATAGGCCCAAAGGGCGCTACCGGTACAAAAGCTGTTATCGCTCTCCTCATAGCCAGCGCAAGTTTTCGACATTATTTCGAGGCGCACTATGTGGTTGTCGAGCAATTTTACGCTCGGGGACATCTTCGCGGAACCAGACGGCGTGAGGGCGAATCGCCAAAGTGGGCCATGGGCTGGCGGCATTCGATATCGGTCGTGCTCGAGCGGCCATCAAATCACAGTGCTTGCCGACTTTGTGGTCGGCGAGCGTCATAACCAGCGCCGAGCGAGATCGGGAAGAAAAATACTGGACCATGTTCTTGACGGCTCGAGGTCCTTCAGCGTTCGAAATGGTGAATCCTTATTATCACCCGTGGCGACCACTTGAGTCGTAGTTCGTTTTGGGTTTCGGTGACCAACAATGTGGCGAATCTGAAGCTCTTTTGCGAACTGCGAGCTGTAAGCTCTTGGGCATCGTCGGTTGGTCATCGAGGCGACTCTCGGCTCGTCGTCAATCGATTACAACAAAGAGTACCGGTGCTCGGGAGACTCGATGTCAAAGTACCTAGCGAAGTCGCCAAGATGGAGAAATGGTTCAGAACACGGGCTCAAGCGCATACCGGAAGGATAACTCGGTGCCGACTTCCTCTCTAAGCTCGGCTCCTCCGATGATGGGATCCCTGATGTCATCACGAGACATTGGCGGCTCCTCGATCTCCGACCAAGAGGTCTTGCTCGCAAGTGGTGGAAGGTATCCCCTCTGGGTGAATCCATTTATAATTTTCTTGCAAAGGCGACCTACCTTGACCCCCCAGAAAGCGAGATCAGCGCCGGGCGAGTTTTACCACGCTCGTCGAGGGCGCTCTGGTAGAATGTTTGGCGTCTGCGCGGTGCATCTCTGGAGGAGGTAAGTACCTATTAAAGACATCCACTCGAGGCCTCTGTGGGCGCACTCTTCATACGGGGCGATGGTCGGCAAGGCCTTACAGTATAGGGTATTATTGGCCTTGGAACCGGAGATGCCGTGATATAAATCCGCTTTGTCGAGCATGCGGTTCCATGCGGAATCGCATCAACCGCATCGCGCCGAGACCATCCGCTCGCTTGGCCTTTCTCGACATGAAATTTGGACATCCTCGGCCCTTTTCCTCGGCGGTCGGGGTAAAGTTCTTGACGTTCTTTGTTGACACTTTTACCAAGTGGATCGAAGTGAACCAGATCTCGACCATCCTTTGCTCGGAACGGTGTCCATTTTTCCGCTTGTTAAGTGGTGACCCGGTCTGGCGGTTTCATGCAAATTATCGCGACAATGGTATTTCGGTTTACCGTTGAGTTGTTCAGGGGAGTTTTGCGAGGACCTCGACATCAAAGTATGCTTAAGCCACGTATCTCACCCCGAACAGAGGCGGAGCAGCGCCACGGACCGTCGTCGAGGCGTCAAGCGAGTTCGCGGATGAGCTCGAGCTACGGCAAGAACTGGGTGGGCCGAACTTCCGTCTTATGGTCTATTCGTACTTGCTAGCCGACCACGGGGTCCACACCCTTCCGGCTGTGTTTCTGAGCGTCCTACCTCCCAAAGTTCTGTTGGGCTCTGCCGAGTCGAGCAGTCGACGAGTCGACTTGAGCATGAACGGTCTCTCGACCTTGCCCTCGCGAGAAGAAGTAAGATGCCGTGCCTTGCTCTGATCAACGCACTACGCAAGCTCTTCGCAGACATGCGTCTCGATCAGTCGCGACCTAGGAGCTCCTTGTTGGGGACTTATACAGAGGCAGTTGGGCACCGTCCAACACCAACAAGTTATCCCCACGGTGGGAGGCCCTATAGAGTTGTTTCAACAGATCGTACGAGGGCTTACCGGCTAGCGATGCCGATGGCGAGAGCTCTCTGGCTAAGTGGAACATAGATCAACCGGAAGTTTTATGTGTAACCTCCATACCTTAAATTTGATACATGTTCTTCCATTCTAGCCCTTTGTATCTTTTAGTTTGTGACTACTACTTGTCATTGTTGTTCAAGACTTTTTCGAGCGACCTCCGTGCCTTGTGCACTCTTGATGTCGGCGTTGCGAGCTTAGCGTTCACCCCGATGGTCGAGCTACCGTGGCGAATTTCTTCGCAATCGGCTTTCCCCTCTGGGCTCGAGCCACAAGCCTCAGGACTTTGACCATTGAAGCGGTCGCGGTCGTGGTAAGTAATTCAAACATCGATCCAGGTGTGACCATCTCGCTAGCTTGTGTCACGTTTGCTTCCTCTCTGGACCTTTTCCCAACTCTGCGGTGTGAGTGCGTTTGCTGCGTCTAAATCTTGTGCCCGGGGCGGCGTTGCTCGACCTTGGACCCAGGAAATTTGGATAAGGAGCATATCATCGACAAACGACCTAAGGAGGCGTGACTAAAAGGCGGAAGAGGCGTACACAAAATCCTCGACTAACGGACTTGAAACAAAGGGTTGTTGTCCCCAAAAGAAATGTGGCTCTTTTAGAGTTTTACGTTTTAAGCGTTTTCACAATTGGCGCGTCTCCGGTGCACTTCTCTACTCGAGCTCTACCTTGGCCCTCAAGGTTGATAGCTTACTCACAGTCTTGGAAGGCTTCCATGGAGGCATCCGCGGCTCGGCGTCGTTCATCTTGGAGTTAGGGCCAAAGGCGCTCCTGCCGCCTTCTGGCAGCTGCGCTTCTCTTCAAGCTCCAGATCTTGGCCTCGAGCTCGAGGGCGCCTTCGTCGAGGAAGGCCTTTGTTCGCGCGGCCTTCTCCAGTGCCTCGACCTTGGTCGCTCGGCCTCGGCGCTATTTGGCAGCGCTCAAGCTTCCCTTCAAGCTCCAAGATCTTGGCCTCGACCTCGGAGGCGCCGTCGAGAAGAGCGCTGCTCCCATGGTGGCCTTCTCCAGCGCCTCGACCTTGGTCCGCTCGGCCTCGGCGCCTTGGCGGCAGCGCGCTCTTGCTCCACGGCCTTGTAGCCATGCTCGCCGAGTACGGTCTACTCGGCTCCGCGTGGGCTACCTCCTGCG
>JAYEVE010001643.1:0-14754 GCA_036346375.1 Guadua angustifolia
AGGCTAATTGAGTAGTCGCAATCACGGCTCATAACGTAGATATCGCAATAATTGACTATATTGAGATTTTCAAAAATAAAAAAGTTGGGTCAGAAATCAGTAGAAATCGAAATGTTTCGAAATCAAATTTTTTAAAGAAAATTTAAAAAAAAATCGATTTTCACCGATAATCGTTTGATATGCCTCGATAATCGACCGAAATTTTGTGAGCGATTTTGTGAACTTTGTTCTTTGGTGGTCAATTTTATGAGTGATTTTCACTCGATATTCATAAAAAATTGAGCAATATTTAGCGATCATCGCGATATTTCCATCGCATACCGAATTTTTAAATTTGTTTAATTTAACCAATTTATCTACCAGTATTATATACCATATCAGCTTGATATGGTCAATAATCGTGATATTTGAGCGATTATCGACGATATTACGAACCCTGGTCCGTAGACCCAAATGGCTCCCGTCTACTCTTTTTCTCTCTCAAGTGGTAAGAGGAATATAATCCCAAATAGCAATGTCATGACTATATAGTAATAATATAACGGTATGTGTTGTTATGAGATAACCAGCAAAAGATCTCTCCTATTGCCAAAATCACTACGCGAATGGATCCTCCCGTGCTTTCAGGATATGCAACTTCCACCCCAATATAAGGGTATTGATGTAATAGTTTCATCATGCCAAATACCAGAAGTACTTCGAGTTTATATGCATTTGTTAGAAGCAGAAAAACATGATGAACTCCTAGTGAAGAATCATCACGTACTTCCTAATGTAAGTCTTGTATTGCCCGAAACACATACAAATGCTCAGCAGGCTAGCAATAGAACCGCAGAAAGGCCAAATGAAATAAAGGAATTAGGGGAAGAGCAATTCATAGTGGAAAAAGTAAAGGGAAAGGACTAGGGACTTCCATAAGTAATAAGGCTGCAATCCCTGTATAATCCTGTTTTAGGTATGAATACATTGATTATTAGTTATGTAACTATTGCACCCCGAAGCATGTGGTAGACCTTTACACAAAATTCACTGGAAAAATCAATAAGACCCTACGTATGGTAATTTTTTGAGAATTTTTCATATCTTTAAAATGCAATTGAGTTTAGTCTTCAAATTTTACAGGATTGAAGAAGCTCACCTCCCCTACGTATGGTAATTTTTTGAGAATTTTTCAAAACTTGTACACATGGTTTTTCACGGAATTTTCACAGTAAAACTGGTTTGCACCAAATACACCGCTATATATTTATTCCTCGAGAGAATTTAGAGTGTAGTTATTATAATTTTTTCTCTCTACTTTTCTTATTTCAGAAGAGATTAAGTGGCTATGGTATGTTATTTAATAAGGATACGTGTAGTCATTTCTCGTTTAGTGTTTCTTCGTTTTAGTTTTTTTCTTAGATCGCACGTATGATAGACTATAATTAAACAGATATAGCGAAATAAAAAGGAGAGCATCTCTCTTCTTTCGTACAATATATATGTGTGCCAAGTTTACTGTCAGGAGCATGCTTAATAGACGTAATTTATACCATTGGCCGATCAAGCAAAAGTTGATACTGGGTGACAGGGGAGAATTATATAAGGCCGCGCCTTCGGCGAAGCGAGGATATATAGGAGCTAAAACCCTCCTAGCTACGTGTCTTCGTACGTGCCTTGCGTGCATGATCTAAATATTTGTAACATTTATAGCATATTTTTTGGCATCATATTCTGTGTACACAGGGTTTTTCATGTACACATCACGCACACCAATTAATAAAAGTCGTGAAAAATTCTAAAAAAATTGTAGATATACTTCATAGATTACTCTGTCTATGTATAAAATTGTAGGTTCAAATTCATTATATATCGAGAGTTAAAAAAAAAGAAAATTCTAACAAGTTTAATTGTAGGTTCAAATTCATTATATATCGAGAATTATAAAAAAAAAGAGAATAAACTTGTCAGATTTTTTTTTAACTCTCGATATATAATGAATTTGATCTTAAAACTTCATACATATGCAGAGTAATCTACGAAGTATATCTACAATTTTTTTTTAGAATTTTTCATGACTTTTATTAGTTGGTGTGCATAGTGTGTATACGAAAACTCTGTTTGTACAGAATATGTTGCCTATTTTTATTAGCAAAGACATGATATATTTTGGAGCGTGAGTGCGCGCCATGCATATGCATCTATGGAGTGAACTAATATATGTTTGGTGTAAAGTACGCACTAAATGAGTATATAAAGCTCCTTAATCTGGAAGTATTGGGAAGTAAATTTTGTGAAACACAAGTTTTATGTATAAATTATCAGAAAATTTTTGAGCGTGAGTGCGCGCCATGCATATGCATCCATGGAGTGAACTAATATATGTTTGGTGTAAAGTACGCACTAAATGAGTATATAAAGCTCCTTAATCTGGAAGTATTGGGAAGTAAATTTTGCGAAACACAAGTTTTATATATAAATTATCAGAAAACTTCAGATTTTAATATGTATTTTATAGAACTCCAGATTATAAGAGCATTTGTTTTACAAAACTACATGTTGTAGTATTTCATGTTATTTGGTTCACAACAAAACAGATTGTGACTTACTAGTTGTGTGGCTGCTATATGGGTTCTACCTATTAGAGCATTAGCAAATTACGGTAGAAGTTACGATATATAGTTTTGTGAAACAAATATTCTCTAAATCTAGAGTTATGTAAAATACATATTTAAATATGGAATTTTCTATTAATTTGTACATAAAATGTGTAGGTTCGCCAAATTTGCTCAATGGTGAGGTTAGGTCGATCTGATATTTAGAGTATGCTTGGTAAGCTCTAGCTCCACTAGGTTTGTAAATCTGGTGGAGTTAGGTATTCTTATCTCTACCAGATCTGTGAAGTTAGAGTTGTGAGTATATTAAGGGTCTGTTTGGTAGGGCTCCAGCTCCACCAGATCCGTGGATTTGGTGGAGCTGGGTATTTCTAGCTCCACAGATCCGTGAAGCTGGAGCTGTGAGTATATTAAGAGTGTTTAGATGGATCATCTTGTTTATATTTTAGACTAAAAATATAAATTTAATTCACTTTATTTTAGCCTACAAGTTTCAGATCTCAGGTGAAGCTGGGATCTGGAGCTCTACCAAACAGGCCCTAAGAGTGTTAAGATGGGGAGTATCTAGGAATCATTCAGGTGTTTTTTCCAATAAAAACACTCAAATTTTCAGATGTCGCACGTATTGAAAAAAAATGTTACACGTGTAGGAAAAAAATGTTACAACGCGTCTGAAATTTGGAAACCTTTTGCAACATTTTTGTTCAATGCTTGCAACATTTGAAATTTGGAAGCCTCTTGCAACATTTTTTTTTCAACGCTTGCAACATTTTTCCCAAAGCGTTGTAACATTTTTTTTCCAACACGTGCAACAATTGAGTGCTCATAAATAAAAAAACACTCAAGTGTCACTTAGCAATTCCCATTAAGATGAGTTATCATGTTTATACTTAATTCACTTTATTTTATCCTATAAATTTCAGATCTTAAATAAAGTTAGAGTTTAAAACTCTATCAAACAGAATCTTAATGTAGGCGAGATACATCGTAGGATCCAAATTGAAGTCAGTAAACGTACGTGGATCGCTGATCTTCCCATAAACATCCCAGTGCTATGGTGTACTAAACGCCAGGTGCAAATACGTGTGCACGTGGAATGTTACGAACAATCCGACTGATCTGACCCAGTTTAACGCTGTACGGCACTAGCGATGAAGAAAAAGTTCATACGGGTGCGGTGCAGTGACTCACGAGGACAGGTCACAGGTGGTGGATCGATCTAACGTTTTTCAGTTGCTCACTGAATTACTTACTGCTGACACGTCCACGGCAAACAAAAACGTACTACACAGAACTACGTCTACGTTCTTCAAGTGACAGCTGTCGTGCAGGTCGGTCGTCAGTGGTCGGCAAAATATCAGAATCCAGCTGGTGATTGGCCGTCGTACGGTTGCTGCGACGACGACCACCCCCTGACTGGGTGGGCCCTCGCCGGGCCACCTAAGATCCCACGTAGGACACGGCTGGCGAGTCGAGGAAGGGGACAACAAATCTAGGACGAACATCAGGGGCCAGGCACAGCACAGCTCAGCACATCAGTCCTACTCCTCCGTTACAATATCTATCTCCTCCGGCTGCTTCTAAATAAATATCTTTTTAATTTTGAATTTTTGTTTTAAATACGTACTATTCTATAATTTCGAGACAAACTATAATGTTGTTTCTTTTACATGCTTTTATCATTTATTATTCATAATGTTATTTATTACTGTCGAATAGAGTAACACACATCATCCAAGAGCAATAAGCGAGCTAATAAGTAAGAACGATTTAAACACGTGCCTTCGTTCAAGTGTGAAATACTAAAACATCATCTATTCAAGAATAAAGTGAGCATTAACTTATTATACCGACTTTATTTTAAATATAGAAGAAGAGAAATTGAAATGGCACCTTTATGAAAATCCATTATCAACTGTATAAGTAAATGTGTAGATAATGGAGATGACAAATTGTAGGGGGACAAATAGAGTAGACTTGGTGCACAACAAGTGCTAAAATACCATGTAGCTGTTTGGTTGCTTGGTTCCACGCAATCAGACTCGTGGGAGTCAGGGAATCAGTGTTTGGTTGATCGTTATATCATGTGAGTCCGTACCTACGTATGCAAGATGGCTGTTTGGTTGTCTGCGTGCGGTGCGGACGCCAAGCCAGCACGATGCGCAAAACACTTGCTGCCAGGCTCGTGGGATACGAGTTCCATGATCGTTTCTCTGGAGTTAGGCTGAGACGGTGCAGACTCCCCCGGTTAGGCTCGTGTGAGACATCAACCAAACAGCCCCTTAGCCCATCCATCCTGCCTGTGATGCCCAGTGAGGAATTCCCTACAACAAAACGCGCCGAGTCTGCTAAGTTATGATTTGGACCAATCGCCGCGCGCTTAGATTCCCTCCATGGTCGCTGCCCAACCGTGTCCCCTCTGCCCCCGTTCTCCCCCCTAAACTCTCGTGCACTCCCCTCGTCTCCCCCATTTGATATATAGGTCTTCTTCATTTCAACTTTTGGATTATGAATTCTGAATTATGAGAGATTCTATTTCTAATTCTGGAAGAATCGGCCAGACCAATTGCGACTTTTAGGTTTCAGGCCAGACTATCGAGAATCAGATTTCAGTCGGATTCTGATTCTATGTAGAGAACAATTTTTGATTGTAAAAGAAACTGTCTAGAATCCTCTTATTCGACGGATAATCTATTTTTTTTTTACAGATGCAGAAGCGAAAGGGCTATAATCCATAAGCTGCGAATATGCCAGAAAACTTGAGACCAAGTTAAATATCACTGTACAGGGGTCAGGGCCCCACCTACGAGCCGTATAGAGCTATTCGTAGAAAAGATCCCCGAGGCGCCGGCGCATAATAAAAGGAGTCGTTGCAGCCTTTTCCCAGCCCGAATTAAACCCCTCGAACGAACAAACTCTCCACCGCTTTCCATTCCATTCTTCTTCCTCCTCTCCACGCAAACCAAACCGAAAGCCATGGCGTCCATCCGCCTTCTTCCCCTCGCGCTGCTGCTCTCCGCGCTCGCCGTCGCGCATGCCCGGTGGCCGACCATCCGGCTGCCGTCGGAGCGCGCCGCGGACGAGGCGGAGGAGGAGGACGACGACACCGTCGGGACCAGGTGGGCCGTCCTCGTCGCCGGCTCCAACGGGTACTACAACTACCGCCACCAGGTGCGCGCTCTATGCGTCAAACTACTTGCGCGCGATGAATGCTTCCCATGCGGTTCGGTCATTCGCGTGCTCGTGATCCTCTATCAGCTCGATTTCGTTCATGCCTTTTGAGTTCCTCGCATGCGTCGCCGTAGAAATAGAAGAACCCTGTTCCGTCTGTGGCGTTGCGGCCGCATTCCTGGAATTTATGTCCCGTTTGATACGATTACTATGGCAAAATATTGATCCATAATTAAACAAAGTTTTTTTGCGCAGCCGCTTGATAAAATATTTTGCACGGTGCCGTATCGCAGTGAATCATAGACTTGATCGAAGAGAGATTTTCTGTGCAGCTCATTAGGCGTATGGACTGGATGCTGTTCTTGTTCTTCTACTTTGTTGTTTTTTAACATAAAAGGTCGGGTAGATGATGAAATTTGGCTGACTTTTGGGGCATATGTTCGTACGTTGCGTTGCGTCCTCTGCACGCGTGCAGGGCCAAAAGCCACTGATAGGCCAATCCTCCTGTGAAAGCTAATTCTACTTCTAATAAGTACGGCTCCTGATGCTATGTCGCTCTATGCAGAAACATATTGTACTACTGTAATAATTCTCATTGATTCCGCTATTCGGCAAACACGGCATGAACAATCTTTCTTCTTGTTGCTGTGTACTTGCTGTCTTTCGGGCGATATGAGCATGATTTCGGATGGTTTATTGTACTTTGATCTGCGTGTGTTCCAAATTGCTTCTGGCATAGCGGTTGGTGGAATTGGGAATGGTTAGTGACTAAGAATTGCTGTGTTTTGGGGGCTGGCACTTGCAGGCGGATATCTGCCACGCCTACCAGATCATGAAGAAGGGCGGGCTCAAGGACGAGAACATCATCGTATTCATGTACGATGACATCGCGCACAGCCCGGAGAATCCGAGGCCTGGTGTCATCATCAACCATCCCCAGGGTGGCGATGTCTATGCTGGGGTCCCAAAGGTAAGCATGTATATTTCTAGGTGGAAATTTTACAGTGGTTATCGATGTAGTAACTCCTAAGATTACCTAACTACTTTTTACAAAATGACGTCTCAAAAAAAAGTTTCTATAAAATGTCACGATGGTTGTAGAAAATATGTGACAGTGTGATTATGTGGAACTAAACCTCAAAAAATTCAGTAGCATTCTACTTTTTACAAAATGACGTCTCAAAAAAAAGTTTCTATAAAATGTCACGATGGTTGTAGAAAATATGTGACAGTGTGATTATGTGGAACTAAACCTCAAAAAATTCAGTAGCATTTAGTACCTCATTGAAAATGACTTCATGCCTAAATTGTCGTCAGTCTCGTTGCCAATTTGTTGTGAACAAGAAAATAGTATTGGTCCAGCACAATTAGGAGGCGACAAGGCAAGAACAGACTTAGTTAACATAATCTCAAATTCCTAATGATAATGTCAACATCTTGGCTGAACAACTCCTCTTAGGAAGTACTAATAGTCACGCATCGCTATCCATGATTTCCTTTTTCTTTTTACTTAATCTCCTCTGTTTTTCACCATAGGATTACACCGGGAAGGAGGTTAATGTCAATAACTTCTTCGCTGTTCTGCTCGGCAACAAAACCGCTGTCAGAGGTGGGAGCGGCAAAGTGGTGAACAGTGGCCCCAACGATCATATTTTCATTTTTTACAGTGACCATGGGGGTCCTGGTGTCCTTGGTCGGTACTCGGAACCAACTGTTCTTGCACTTCCTGTCCGTTTTAATATCTGAAACTAATCAGATTAGACATTGTACATACATACATGCGAAATTATACATGGACAATTAACTAAGTTCATATGTCACAGTTCTTCATTCTGTACAAATTTTCAGGGATGCCTACCTATCCATACCTCTATGGTGATGACCTCGTAGATGTTCTGAAGAAGAAGCACGCTGCTGGAACCTACAAAAGCCTGGTATCAGATCAGTTCTTTGGTCATTGTTTACTCTATGATGGTCTGCTGTTTGAACTTTGAAGTAATGGCTTCGAGGACTGAGGTGCATGGTTCTCTCCTATTGCAGGTCTTTTACCTTGAAGCCTGCGAATCCGGGAGCATCTTTGAGGGCCTTCTGCCGAATGACATCGACGTCTACGCGACTACTGCATCAAATGCAGAAGAGAGCAGCTGGGGGACATACTGCCCCGGTGAGTACCCGAGCCCTCCTCCGGAGTACGACACCTGCTTGGGGGACTTGTACAGCGTTTCTTGGATGGAAGACAGGTACTTGATTCATCATCTCTCTCTTGTTGTTTTTCACTGCATTTATTTTGGCATCGATCTTGTTAGTTCCAACTCGCATGTGGCACCATGTCTGTTTTGGCCGCACCCACATCAGCTAGTACTTTCGGGTACCGTACGTGCGTGTTATTTCGAAATGATTAACTAATTAGTACGGCACTACCTGCTATCTGTGTTAATTTGGTGACATGCATGTGTTGCTTTACTTTTACGTGCACATGCTAGGCAAACAATATGTTAATTGGCACTACCATAATTAGTTGCATAACATGTGACGTGGTCTTTGCTGAACTTTTCTTTAAAGCGTATGTTGAATATGATATTGTTGTTCAACCCCTTAACTACTGACATGAGAAAAGAAAAGAAATAACATGAAATCAAAGTTAAAATCTACTACACGAGCATAGCTGGTGACATGTGTCACTGTCGGTGCTTCCACGGCGAGAGACGAGGCTATTTTTGTAATTGCGTTCGTACGGGGTTAAATTTGCCAAAAGAAATTGTACGAGGGGCTAGAAAAGCGTTGGCTTCCTCCTCGAGATGGACGAAACCCTGTAAGGCCACACCCAAACATAGCCCATGTACTATCGCTGAATGCCGCGATTTCGGCTGAATACCATGCATTTAACTGGGCCGACTTGGAGCTGTTCTTCTGTTGGCTGTAGGCTGTAGCCGATTGCAAAGCAGATCTGATGGCCATCGAGTTTTGGGACTTAACTTTATTTTTTGTGCTCCACGTTGACGCATGCATCTAAATGTTGCATACAACCGGAGTTATGTGAAACTGAAACAGACGGTCACTAACATATTCTCCTGTAGGCTGTCATGGTACTACTTGTACGTTAGCAGTTCCCCATGCTTGAGTTGAACCCGGAATCAAAATCCTTGTGTCATTTGTTTGAAGTGAAATGCTAAACTTTCTTCTTTGCTGTTCTTAGCCATAATTGTACTCCTAATAGTTTGGAAAATTCAATGTTGACAGCGACGTTCACAACCTGCGAACTGAATCTCTCAAGCAGCAGTACAAGCTGGTAAGTTTTTCGGACTTCAATTTCTTTTAGATTAAACTTCCAGAAGTGCTTTCCTAATGTAACTTATTGGTTGGGCAGGTCAAGGACAGGACATCGGTTCAGAACACATATAGCTTTGGTTCCCATGTGATGCAATACGGTTCTTTGGAGCTGAATATTCAACATCTGTTCTTGTACATCGGATCAAATCCTGCTAACAACAACGCCACGTTTGTGGAAGATAACTCATTGCCGTCGTTCTCAAGAGCAGTTAATCAGCGGGATGCTGATCTTGTCTACTTCTGGCAGAAGGTTTGTAACTACTACCTCTCTTCTTTTTTACTTGTGGCTTTGGCCATCGTCAGTCTCCAATACACACCTTTGACTATTATTTTCTCTAGTTATGTGTTGGTAAAAACAATTAAAATTACAATGATATGAAAGTATTTTCGATGACCAATCTAATGATATCATTTCCACATGACAAATCCAAATACTTTTGTACACATTAACAGTCAAAGTTTTAAAATATTGACTACACACATTCTAAGACAACTAAAAAAGAACGGAGGGAGTATATCATGAGGAACCTACTGACCTTGGTTGTTGTACAAGATCTCTCTCGATTATTGTCATGCCTTATTCACAACAATGCATCATTTCGATGGATAAACGAACTGATTGCTTTCTCTTATCTCACATGTAGTACCGGAAATTGGCCGAGGGTTCCCCTGAGAAAAACAATGCTCGGAAGCAATTGCTTGAAGTGATGGCCCATAGATCTCATGTTGACAATAGTGTCGAGCTGATCGGAGGCCTCCTGTTTGGCTCTGAGGATGGTCCAAGGGTTCTGAAGACTGTTCGTGCAGCTGGTGAACCTCTGGTTGATGACTGGACCTGCCTCAAGTCTATGGTAAGCCTATTTTTTACTTTGGTTGGTCATGTATCAGTATCTCTATGTTCTGCTTCTGCCGTGTTTTGCTATTGTTTTAAGTGTTGCTTGTCTGGGATTAAGAGCAGATTTTAAAGCTTCATTTTCAGCTTTATAATAGTAGTTTAATTCTTGCAGATTTCTATGGAAATTGGTTATATTCGTTGACAAACAGAAAGCATTGAATTTGTCATTTGTATGATTTTACATATGTAATTAGGTCAAGGTTTTACTTTCGGGTGAAAAAATAATTTACACGTTATGAAATGTCTAAAGCATAGAATCATTCTACTTATCAGCACTACAAAGGGAGCAGTAAAAGCGAGAGAAAAGGTCATCATTCACCATTTCCTCTGTTTTTTGGTTCATATAAATATCAAGGCCTCTGTTAAGCTGTACATGGTCACTTAAGCTTTTTAGGATTTATACTGTTCAGATTGAATGCTCTAGCTAGTTCCTTCAGTTTTATACATTGCCAGCTCTTAACTATTAAATGTACAGGTGTTATCTGGCATCTGCTCAGTCCCAGCACACCTCATATGATTCTGCCTTTTCTTCAGGTGCGTGCTTTTGAAGCGCAATGTGGCTCGTTGTCGCAGTATGGAATGAAGCACATGCGGTCCTTTGCAAACATCTGCAATGCTGGCATCCGTGCTGAAGCGATGGCAAAGATTGCCGCGCAGGCTTGCACGAGCATTCCTTCCAACCCCTGGAGTTCCATCCACAAGGGTTTTAGTGCTTAAACCATAGGTGAAGCAAACTTAGCCAATATTTCAGCTATTGCACCATATCAAATTTCCTTCCATTTCACCCAGCGGTAGTAGTGATTGAACCGTAGGTGAAAAACTATGCATTATTTCAGCTATTCCACCAATACCACATTGCCTTAGCTGTGCTCACTTTATAATGTACATACCACAGCAGAAAGCGATTCGGCAATATTACCTGTCATCATTGTACATACTTATAGTTTGTAAGCATGTGTAGTTTGTATTTCCATAGATGAAGAATGCATCGCTGCAATTTTTATATGGCTGAGTTGTCTAGATCATCTGTGTACATTGAGTTAGTCTCGTGATCAGTAGCTAGCTCACACAGAACAATATTGATGAATAAAACATCATACATGTGTATAATAAAAGGAGTACTTTATATAAACAGCTGCAAATAGGTCTTGTGACCAAGTTTTAAAGAACCGGCCAACATATCAAATAAGTTTGTTCAGCTATAGCAGATAGAAAAATAAGCCAAAAGAGAATCGACAGGCAATCGACTAGGGTAAAAACCTAGTTCTTGCCATCGTCTTCATCTCCCAAGCGGAATGTATAGAAGTATCCATATATTGGGTCCTCGCTTTTATAGTCTGAGAGCCAAAATGTCTGGTTTATTTAAGTTTTAGCTTGAGAATGAAATTTCTCCACGTGCACAGTACCATATCCATCACTAATCACAATTTTATGAAAACTAACCGAGTGATATTTTCTTCACGATGCCTGTTCACTTCATTTTGTTCACGCTTCATTGGCGAGAGCGGCTGAGGGTCATTATAAGCCTTTACAATACTTAGTCCCAACACTTCTCCCTCCCCGGTGGGGTAACCCCTCAACACTGGGAGTCTGGGACCATAGCCATTACGGATCACACCCAGAATTTTCCATTCAAGCTACATTTTCAACGACGGACCCGTTGTTGTGAGGGAATCTGCCACCCTTCTCGTTAATAGAAATCCGATCTACTACTATAGGTGGGAATCACATCTCAGCTCCTAGCTCTAGCTCAGATTTGAAACTTATAGGCTAAAATAAAGTGAATTAAGTTTATATTTTTAGTTTAAAATGTAAACAAGATGATCTACCTAAACACTCTTAATGTACCCACAGCTCCAGCTCTATAAATTTCTGAACCTAGAAATACCCTACTCCACCAACTCCACAGATTTTGGTGGAGCTGGAGCTGTTCCAAACACCCCCTAAATAAATTATTTCGCTAGGTTGTGCCCAAGTTGCACGATTGGTAGTTTGTAAACATATCATATGATTTAGTCCTTAATTGACTCAGGCAAAAGACAATTCACAAACCCAACCCACTCACCCAATTCTCTATCATTTTATAAATTGTTTTCCTATTTCCATACCACACCACTTATCACACAATGTCTCAAGCATTTGTTGGCAATGTTTGTGTCATATTCAAATTAACCACTAAGCATTTCTAAGCATAACCATTGTTCATCAATGATTAACCAAAGGGTAAATTATTATGGTAATAAACCTAGGATGACAAGGTAGATATAATATCAACAATCAAGGGAACATAAACTAGCAATTGCATGGTATAGCCAAGCATCAACATTTAACATAAAATTTAAATAATAATAGGCATGCAAGTAACCTTTTAAAAACAAAGTAATTGCATTCAAACAATGAGAGCAACATGATCAATCATAAGGACTTGCCTTGCTCAACGGTGGATTGGGGTGGTTCTTGATCAACAGTGATGGGCGTATGAAGTGTCAAACTCAATAATCGTGAAAACATTCGAATTCAACAAAAATTCAAATAAATTCAAATGAACACAAAAAACTATGATTTTGGTACTGATGGGAACATTTTGAATTTATATGAATTTGGAAATGAAAATCAAGTTATTTTGATTTAAAACGAGAGAGATCGAGTTATTCAAGGTTTGACCTGTGAGGAAATTCTAAATATTTAGAAAGTCCTGG
This sequence comes from Guadua angustifolia, assembly GCA_036346375.1. Lineage (NCBI taxonomy): Eukaryota > Viridiplantae > Streptophyta > Magnoliopsida > Poales > Poaceae > Guadua > Guadua angustifolia. Next base: position 12,690 of record JAYEVE010001643.1, read on the forward strand.
CAGGTATGGTCGACCGAGGTTTGTATTTCTTTTTAATTAATTTTCTTAAGAAAAAACCTCAACGGTTGATTGGTGGGTTCGAAAAATTGGTTATTTGCCACTTTAAAAATTAACCCTTTGAATTATGATGCCACTTAAGCAAATGACATATAGGACTATCTGAGTCAATGAAATGTGGGTCCAGTGGCAAATTTGCGAAGCCACATATTTGAAGTCCCAAACAGTCATATTTTAATTTTATTTTATAATTCTTTTTAGGGAATTGCTAAATTGCACTTGAGTGTTTTTTTGTTTGAGGGCACTCAAATTTTTTTGTCTATTAGTATTAGTGTTTTTTTTGTTTGTGGGAACTTAATTTTTTGTCTATTAGATATTGTTTTGTGATCCACGTCGTATTTTATCATTTTGACTTTGTCGATATTTGACTTTGTGATCCACGTTTTTGTTTGGTGTGTTCTTTATAGTTTGTTTCGTTCCTCTTTTTTTTTTACAAATTGTCACGTTACTTTTTACATAATTTAATTTGTGTAAAACTAGTGTATAATTGATATAAAATACCATGTAGAGAAAAATAATATTTTTTACAAATTATCACATCATTTCTACATAATTTAATTTGTGTAAAACTAGTATATGATTGATGCAAAGGAATTACTAAGTGTGACTCGAGTGTTTTTTTTTGTTTGTGAGTATTCTTTTTTCTGTTTTGTGTATGGAGTACTTAAATGTGAGGATAAGAGGCAGATTAATTCTATCAATTGAATTGAGATATGAAGGCTCAAAATTTGAGTGCTTTTTAGCAAAAAAACACTCAGGTGCTCCTTAGACACCCTCTTCTTTTTATTAAGAGAAACCCAACAGACACGGCAAGGAAGGAGACATGCATTAGGAAGAGGAAGCAGAGGTGAACAAGATGGACATGAGCTTCAAGGTCGAAGCTCGCCGGGAAGAGCAGTGTAACACCCCGACGCCTAACGCACCACGAATGCTACCAACATTCTAAACTCTTAAGATCAGCTTAGAAACTAAGCCACCAAAATTTACAAAATTTCGGCATGACCTCTCTAAAAAGTAGGACATCCACTCAACAGACAGAAACAAATGCAGTTATATGATATCCTTCTAGCAGGTCCTTAGTTAACCTATCACACATCCCATAAAAATTAATAAACTCCACCACATACACTATTACAAGGCAGGGAACTTATTAAACATAACCGCAAACAACCTTTTACAAGAATTTTTGCACGAACTAGTAAGAACAGAACTATAATTGATATGATGGACTGGTGATGATGCAAACGTGATTGTGCTACTACCCCCATCCAGGCATGCCGGCTTCAAAACACCTACAAACATTAAATAACAAGCATGAGTTCAAACTTAGCAAAGTACACGAGAATAATAAACCCAATTTATCGCAAGTAAAACAAGAACTTAACCATAAGAGCAAGTAATCCAAATAGAACAATATCCGGATAATAAGCATTCATACCCATTTAAAGTAATAACTTGACTATACCAAAATTACTGCAATCGAGCTATTATCTTGATAATAAAACCAATCAACTTCCATGAACTGTTACTTAACGCTAAATCACAACGTCTCCCGACTCAACCACCCCTTTTTACAATCCAAACCATTTTCATCAATCTAAGTCGAGTTCATAACTCAATCTTCACTCCACGATAGTTATATAACCTAATTAGCAAGGCAATGAAATGCACTCAATCATCAAATTCAATTCAATCTCCTTTTTTTTGGGTTGAGTCCACAACTCAACCTTCAATTACCATATTCACCATCTAAATAACACACTATTTACCACAACACTCATTATGAAAGATGCAATGCACATGAATGCTTATTTCCATGCACGTACCGGTACTGCCGAGTGCCCACCCGTCAGTGTGCACCCTCACGTCCCTTCCATCCCGTAGATGGAAGGTGTCTACTCTCTTGTCTCGCTCCCATTCACCTCGATGAAAGGGACTACGAGGTAGGACTTTCGTGTTCACTACGTGTGAACACAGAGGCCTGTCGAGAATGGGTCGCTTCTTCCTT
>JAYEVE010001720.1:0-14229 GCA_036346375.1 Guadua angustifolia
CGTTTACTCGACCATTTGATGTCACCCGTCCACGGCCCGGGGTGGCCACCTCCACCGGCCCGTTTTGGCGGGTTGGAGAATGTGGATGAACCCGGTGGATGTCGCCCGGTATGATCCGCTTTTGAAAAACCCGGTGGGCGGGATCTTCATCTTGATCATCATCGGGGCCCCTTGGCCCTCCCCCATCCTTACGACCGGCGTTGTCTGGTCATGGTATTGGTTTTATTTGTCGGGCGATGGGGCTCGCCCTCCCCAATCGCGTGATCGTTTTCCGGTCCGGCGGTCATCCGCCGATCCCCGCGTGTTCGCCGATCTGACGGTCGTCGCGCCCTTGTTGATCATTCCCGATGGCGGTTGCCTGGTAGCGGGGTCTTCCGTCGCGCCGGCCAAACTACTGGGCTCCCGCCTCGCCTTAGGCCCGCCTGGGCGGGACCTTCGATTCGCCTCGCTCCAGCCCCCGGGGCGGTAACCCTCCGCCCGCCGCTTATGTCGCGAGGGCTTCGGAGGTTGGTGATGATGCGGGTGGCCATCTTCTCCTTCATCTTCGTCGCGTCGCCTCACAAAAGCGATCGGTGCTTTGGAGATTGGGGGATGGTGTTGCGGCGATGGAACCGCCGGATAAATCGGCGACTCCCCCTTGTTCGGGCGTGGGTCATCCTCTGCCGAAATTCTTGGAAGCCACGAAATTAGGACAAAAATGTCCTGGCCCCTTGCAACCCTCGAGGGATTCCCTGACGAAAGGGGCAGAACTTCGTCAAAGGCGTTGGGAGTAGTTAGCCATGACCCCGGATCCGCCCGGTTCCGCCCATCGTCGTGTAGATTTGGAGAACTCGGGTTGGTGTGCCGTCTTTTCTCTATGGCGGGGCAAAACTTCCGGCAGACCCCCACCTTGCCGCCGGAAAAACGGCACGGCCGTAAGAGGGAGCCGCTCATCAGCCGGTCCGGGGACGGCATGGGGGGCCGGCTCTTCAAGTCGGGGAGTGGACCTCCTCGTCTGCGGGAGAACCCCGGGGACTCTCATTGTCGGGCCCCTTTTTGTGGCGGCGCTCTGGTCCGGATGGGGGCGACCGAAGGTCATCCTTGGCTGGGTAATGAGGCGAAAGCCTCCCGGTTTCGAGGCCGGGGCCGGGTAAGGCCCGTTCCTTGACCCGCCCTGGCGGCCCTTCGTTAGGCGACTCGAGGCTGAGCGGTCCAGCCTTGCGACCTTCGGTGCTTGGCCGAAAGCCTACCGGGGCGTCCGGTCGGAAGCTTGACCCGGAGGTGGGAGGAACCGCGAACTCCCCCGGGTGGTCGGAAAGAAGGCGTGCAAGTTCGGCGGGGCCGCCTCCTGCCAACCGGCGGCTCCGCCTTGGGAAGCGGGGCCTCTGCGGGGACAGCGGTTCCTCGGCCCGGACGGAGGCGCCTTGGTCGTCCTTCGCCCGCAGATCTGATTTCGGATGCCATCTTCGATCGTGAGCCAAACGAACCGCAACCGAATCCGGGGAGTTAGGGGAAAAGCCAACCACTACCCCCCTCGGCCCAAGGGCGTTTCCCGAACGGGCCGTATCTACAAAGGGGTTTTGTTGGTGGGAGGCGTCTTCGTGGTCAATCGGAAAACCTAGAGGACTCCCAGGGAGGGTTGGGCCTCTGAACTAGGAAGAACAAGTGATTTTTTACCCGAGTTAGCCCCTTTGAGAAGGGTAATAACCTTAATCTCTAAATTTCTTATGGGGTTTCGAACCGGTCTGAGTTCTCGATTACAAGCGCATCCGTGGCTTTCTCTGTATTGGGTTTGATCTAGGATCGATCCCCCCACAGGGCCCTTATATAGGCAGGCTAACGGGTAGGTACAAGGAGGTCATCATCTTTGATCTAATACATTTAATGCTTCCTCGTGTTGTCCGTTCCTCGGCCTCATTAAATGCCTCGCGTGCCCCCCGGTCCGGATGGGACCCGTGAGGGTAGGTGAGGCGTCGGAGGAATGGGCTTTCGAAACCCTTACAGGATAAACTGCTATGGCGAACTTTCCGCCCGCCGTGCGGCTGGGGAACCGGCCAAAACCCCGTCCCCACCTTCTTGCCCTTGGGCCAGGCGGCGTCCCTGTTGCTGCCACCCCTGTTTGGGCGGGGGCGGCGTCTCGCCCGCCCTACTCCCGGGCGCCACCCGGCGTGGCCTGGCCGTGATCGCCGCCCGTTGGAACGACGTGGAAGGGGCAGGCGTGCTCGCGCCACCTTTCCCCGGGGCCCGTGGGCCCCTTTGGTCGGCGGGCGGTCGCCGCCGATGGCGTCGCCCGTGGGCTGCGGGCGGCGGCGGGTGTTGCCCGCTTTCTTTCGGGGCGCCCGTGGACCGCCTTTGGCGTGAGTGATCGCCGCCCGTGGCGGCGCCCTGGTTGGTGCCGGGGCGGCTGCCCGCTGCTCGCCGGGCCCCGGGCCGGGCCTGGCCGGGCGTGATCGCCGCCATGGCGGCTCCGTGGACCGCCTTTATGCGGTGGAAAACCCTGCGTATATCTGGGCGATTCCATCGGTGTCTTTGGTCGAAAGTCGGGTCGGGACCTCCACGGCGTGAAGGACCCTTCCGGAGGGACAACGTACTGTCCTTGTTGGTGAACTGGCGTGGGACGGTATGGTTTGAAGGACGATCGTGGACCCTACTTTTTGTGTGCCCTGATTTGCTTATTTAGCGATCGCGGGGCGCCACCGGCCTCGTCGGTCGATGGCGTCTTGTTGTGATTGAGCCCGTGCCTCGGAAGGCTTGCAATCTCGGGCGCCGTACTCTGGGTTGGTTGGTAAACGCTTGCCGAACACCATGAAGAATTGTAAACCCGGCCGGGTCGGGTGTCTCGGACCTCTGAAGGGCGGAGGAAGCCGGCCGTCATCCGCTAATTTCTTCAATCTGAAGATTGCGGCTTGGCCCTGAAGGATCATCCGTTCGCCCCCGACGGCGGTTGGTGCGGATGGCTCTTGCCCGTCGACGGATTTTGAAGTTTGCCAAAACTCAAGGAACTCTTTCTGAATGCGTTGTTTCGATGATGATGGAGTTGGGACTCCAACCGATGGATTCGCGGAAGAAGGTGGCGCTGCACCAAGGTGATGGTGGCGGAAACCTTCTATCCTTGGTAAACTTGTCCCGCAGCGGCGGTGGGTCAAGCCCATGGGCGCCATTTTGAAGGGCAGCGGATCGAGTCCCAACGGCGAATGGCCATGTGATGGGGATTTCGCAAGGCCCTTTGGAAGATGTTCTGAAGCAAAAATTGGCACCCCCGCGAGTCGGAACAATTTCTCGTATGGGGGGGGCCGGGGTTTTAGGGCCGTGGTGCGGCTGGGCGGGTCGCTATGGATGTCGGCGGCGGCTTCCGGTCGGCGGGATGCACTTTTGGAGGATCCGGAGAAACTCCTCTTGTAGAGTCTTCTCCAACGGGGCGAAGGATTTCGCTGCGGTGCAAGACCTCGGTTTGGTCGTGAGGGGCGATCCGATCGGCCGTCGATGAAGGGCTTCCTCGTCGGTCGGCAACGCGTCTTTGTGGGTCTGGGCCGTTCCTCCGGCCTTCGGTCGGGCGGTTGCGCCAAATCGGTCGTGGGAATCGGGAATCTAGTCGGACGGAAGGTTAGCGGAGTCGGAGCAAGATCGGAGGGGGGTCCTCTTTGGGCAGATTGGCTAGGTAGTGGAGTTGAAGCGTCGGTAGCTATGGTGAAACTTCGAAACCCTTGAACCTCCCCCAGCTTGCGCACCTCGGCGATTCCGACCATCGGCGTCCGGCTCAAGGCCTTCAACGTCAGCGACAAGCTTGGAAGGCCCGTGTCGGGCAGCGCAAAGTCCGGCGATCCGGCGTTGATGAGGGCTTCATACCGGTGACATTGTTGGTCGCGTGGAAGCGATCGGATGGCGTATTGGAGCTTGTTCTGGCGGAGAAACAATGACAACCCGACACCGCTCCGTTCTTGGTGTAGGACCCATCGAAGTACATCATCGATGTACTAAGGGTCTTTAAGCGTCGGTGGCGCTGAGCTGATCCACTCGGTGTGAAATCGGCCAAGACCTGCGACTTGATCGCCCGTCGGGAGACGTCACGATATGTCGTGGTATTGAGCTCGAGTGCCACCTTGGCGATCCTTCTGAAGCATCGTGGTTGTGGGCGATTTGCCGAAGTGGCGAGAGGTCCTGCGGAGCAGTGCGGTCGAGTAGTGGACCAACTTCTGCTCGTGATAAACACCGCATAGGCGGTTTCTACACTGCGTGAGCCTTAGACTCGGAGAGCACTTCGATGAAGTACAGAGCCATTGTACCTTGAGCACATGGCGTTCTTGGTCGCTCCACAACAAAGCGCCTTGGCGGCGACTGGAGTCGTGGTGGCGATGTGAAGGCCGGTTCCCCTAAGCGGGCGACCCGGCCCCGGCGGTGAGTCGAAACGCCTTGATCGATTGAGGCGTCCTGTGCTTCCTGCGTCCGGTGAAATGGTGGACTTCTTGGCGGCTTGTAAGCGGCATTCACGCTTCGTCGGCGAGACACGAAGTGGCTCGAGCTGCAAAGCATCTGTCGACTCGGACTCCTTTTAGGTTGTCTCTGGGGCCCATCTTCATGATCCTTTGAGATCTTCTCCCGATTGGCCGATGCGCTCGGAATGATGAAGCGAGTAGCTTTCCTTAGGGACGAAAATGCATTTCTCGGGGTTGAGCTTTATCTGAAACCTTGAAGGCTCGCAAAAGTCTCTTCTAAGTCGGCGAGGTTGTCGACCTTCTTAGTTTTGGACGATGTAAATGCGGCGTCGCTCTCGGCGTTACGGCCTATTTGGTCTGGAAGCACGTTTGTATACATCGTTGGTATGTAGCACCGTGTTCTTTATACCAGTGACATCGTTCACGTGTGAGCAGTGAGCGGAGTGATGAAAGAAGTCCGCAGTGGTGAGACTCTTTCATCGCTATCTGGTGGTACTTTGAGTAGGCATCTAGAAAGACGAGGATTCGCACCTGCGGTGGAGTCGGCGACTTGGTCGTTGAGGCAATGGAAAAAGGTCCTAGGGACATGCCTTGTTAGGAACTGTGTAATCAACACACATTCTCCATTGCCGGACTTCTTTTTTACAGAGGCGAGGGTTGGCTAGCCACTTGGGGTGGCGCACCTCTTTATAAACCTGCGGCCAAAAGTTTGGCGATCTCCCCTATGATCTTGCGCTTCTCGTCGAGCGGGCATGGCGTTGGCGACGACTTTGAGCAGGTAGGATATTCAAGGAGTGCTCGATGACCTCGCCCGGATGCTTGGCATGTGGAGGGCTTCCATGTGAACATCTCGATTGGAGTGGAGGAAGTCGCAGCGCCTTCCTATTTGGCGGGGCGTGGCTCCGAACCTGCAGTCTTGGCGGATCACGGAGATCGTGCGATCTCCTTCGTGTCCTCGGTGGACTTGAAGGATCCGGCCCCGACTTGCGGAGTTGAGGCGGAACTTCGGAGGTTTCCCTCGGAGGTTTTCAAGCTCGGCGGACCGATGGCGTCGACCGCTTCAAATTTTGCGCTTCGGTTGTAGTGGTGAAAAAGCGAACCACGTGATCACTCTTCGTGGTCGGCATCTTCGACTTGAGGTAGGTGTAGTTGGGGACCGCCATGAATTTGGCATAGCATGGCCTCCCCATGATGGCGTGGTAGGAACGAAACCCCATGACCTCGAAGGTGAGGTCTCGGTCTGGAAGTTGTCCAGGGCTCCGAAGGTGGCCAGGCGGTCGATCTGCTTTCGAGTGGGTAGGCTCTTGGCTGGGGCGATCTTGTGGAAAGAAGCGCCTTGCTCGATCGGAAGCGGCGAGGATCCCAATGGCGTCAAGTCTTAACATCTGAGGATGTTGAGGCTATTCGCCGTCCATGAGCACCTTAGACGAGCGCTTTGGCCCGCAACAGGGCCACAACGGCGGATATCTCCTGGTTGTGGAGCGTGGTCGAGGTGGTCGGTCCGATCAAAGGTGATCGGAGACTCCGACCACGGAGGTGCCAGGTGCGGCGGGCGTCACCTATGGACCTCTGGAAGCGAGCTTGAGCCAGCTTGTCGGCGTAACCCGCCCACGAATATCATAAAGCGGCCGTCGGGTTGAGAACTCATCGTCGCCTTCTTTTCCTCGGCATCGGTGCGAGTCTCGCTTCCCTTTGCCCGTGTGAGAGACTCAGAAAATAAGCGCTTGAGGTCTCCACGATCCTGTACTTGTGTACAGGTACCGTGATCGACGGACGGTCCATCATTTGCTTAAGTGGTTAGGCGCTGCCTTTCTTATGGCGGGTGGTGTTGCGACCACATAGCCTTCTGCCTTGCTTCCCCTTAGCAAATGCAGTCGGAGCAGTGGAGACACGGTCGAGGACGAGACTCGCTTGCCTTCCCTTCGAAGATGGCCCCAGCCTCCTCATGGGAGGCATGGTTGAGTGGCGATGTCGAAGCTCCTTGGTGGTCTGGGCTTGGCGCTGACCGGTTGTGGACGAGGGCTTTGGAGGTAGTGCCGTAGATGAGCACCGAACAACGTCGGCGTCACAAATGTCGGGAGCTCGTTGCATTCTTTGGGAGAAGCACGGATGTAGTTAGGAGACTCGCCAGCTCTGCTTGCGACCCTTGAGTCCTAGGAGTTCTGGGCTTATTAGTGCCCAGAAGTTGCACGAAGAGATTCTTCAAGTCGGCACTCTGATAGTGTTTGTGGGCGGTACTCGGCGAGTCATGAGGTAAATGGGGAATCTTGGATGATGAAAAGATCATCGGTAGCTCCGCCCTTTATCTTGGCGATAATCTTCAACGAACAGGGGTTTATCGCCCGGTGTACTTGGTGATGTTGACAAGTGCGAAACTGGCGGGAAATCGTCGCGGATCCCAAGAGAATGCCTAAAACCGAGTAGTCGGGGCTTGGTTGCGGTTGTGGCGTAGCCAGCTATCCCGACCCTGATCGACCACCTCGTCCATCACCCTCCTCCGCGCCTCGAGGGTGTCGCGGATGTCGTATTTGTCGCCTGTTGGCCTGCCGAGTCTTGAGAACCTAGAACGCTAGGAGCCTGCCGTCTTATTGGACCCCATGGGTCCAGCGGCACTGACTAAGGTGGCTCGAAAAGCCCCAGTGATGGGGCCGGAGCCTTGCATGTCTTTGCGGCGCGCTCCCTGACCGAAGGTTCGATGCGTGGCCTTGGCCTCCGGATCTTCGGCTCGGGGATCTGTGGAAGCGGCATTCTTCTTCTGACAACATTTTGGCTGGCGTGGGGAAGAAACGGAAGCCGTCGAGACACCTCGGCTAGTTGATCTGGACTGGCGTCGGCGTGCCGCGCACGGCGCATGTGAGGCTCGAGTGGCTTGCTCAGGTCGGCTGGAGTTTGTCGGCCGAGCCTTCGAGCCTCGGTTATTCTGGCTGCTGCTTTGAAGCTCGTAGCGAGCCTGGAGGCTCTCCTCCTCTCGCCAGCAGCGGCGGTTCTGGACTTCGAAGTGTGGCCGGGTGAAACCACGCCGCCATGTTGCACTCGCCGAGTACAACTCGTCCATGATGTGCTCCGTGTCGAGCTAGAGTCATGGTGGAGAAACCTCCGGCAATTGTAGGCGGAGGTGGCGCGCATAGCCGCCATCGCCTACAACGCGAACCTCGGGAGGTGGCGTCGCCACCGCCAAGCTCACAGCGCTCTTGCGGAGGTGGCCTTGCTGCTGAGCTCCGCATCGGGGTTCGTCTTGAGAGCCAAGCCGGAGGATTCTTGAAGCGTCGGGGATGGAGTCTAGGCTCCTAGCGAAGGCCTGGTCTCGAGAGTGTGAGGAATGAACCGAACTCTCGCAAGATGTGGCGAAGTCGAGGGCAAGCGAATCTAGCTCTCGGCGTGAATCTTGCGCGCGATGAAAAAGCCATCGAGGAAGCAAGTGGGAATCCGGAGATAACGATGAGCGTGAAGCCCTACAGGCGCCAAGCTAGGTGTTTAAAAATCGGCAAATAAATTTGTAAGTTAAGGAGGCTGCGTTCGCTCCTTGAATAGTTAGACTTAGGAAGCCCAAGATGTATCTTGGTTGGTCGAATGTATCTCGTCCGGTTTGTGGTGGTGGTTACTGTATTGCTCGGGGTATAATAGATTACGAGTTGTTAGCGAGGGCTAAGGGTTGGCCTTGGCGCCTCATCAAAGATAGGATGAGTGAGAGATGTGCTCGTGAGATTCGGATACTTGGATGCTTAGAACATGTGAGTTCAAGTGCGATCGGATTGGATCGGCCGAATCGAATGCCCTTCACTGAGGTCTGCCTCCTTTATATAGGCGGAGGCGGGTTACAGGAGTTTGGAGAAAAGGTAGGGTACATTACGGAAGTCCGGTCTTGGTCTGGTGGTGAGTTCTGTTCATCCACGCTGGGTTGGTAGACTCGGGCGTCGTTCTCGGGAAGGGCACACTCGCCTCTGCTGCCTGTCGAGATCTTGGCGCGTCTGTGCGCTCTGGTGTCGCTGGAGAGCGCGTCTCTCACTGGCATGCGGGGTGAAGGGTGGGCTTGACTTTGGCGACCTCTTGGCCACCTTGGGAAGAGCCACTGCTCGGCTGCGTCGTGTCCACGGGGTTGGCGACCGGCTTGAGGTCGGCCGGACGTTTGGAGGTCATGGATCGAGACGTTAGGGCTCGAGCACGAGGACAGTCGGGCTGAGGCGCCCGACCTAAGGCAGTCGGGCTGAGGCGCGACGAGGCAGTCGGCGTTCCTGTGGGTTTGATTGGAGTCGAGGGTCCTTCGCGACCCAATGAGGCCTTTGGCGATCTTTGGGCCTAATTGACCCGATTTAGGGTTAAACTTCTTGGGGTACCCGTATGAGTATTCGTCGTAGCTATCGTCGACATATTATTTGCAGTTGACAGTGGTGATGGAGGTGTCTTCTTCGTAGATAGCCCAGGAGGCACTGGAAAGACATTCCTATATAAAACTTTACTTGCGAAGATCCGAAGTGATGGCAATATAGCAGTGGCAACCGCAACATCGGGCGTAGCCACATCCATCATGCCTGGAGGTAGGACAGCGCCTTCGTGGTTTAAAATCCACTCAACATTATAAGTGGGCGATGCAGAACTTCACAAGCAAAGTGGGACCGCTAAGCTTCTTCAGCGTCATTGATAATATGGGACGCCTCCATGCGGCGATAGGCGGTGGAGGCCACGGCATAGCATGTGGGACATCATGGGCGGCGTGATCTGGCATTCGATGGGAAAAGCGATCGTGTTTGGTGAATACTTGAGGGGTTCTCTGGTTATGCAGAAGGCGACGATGCCATAAATAATTAACACGACACTGTGTAAATCATACCTATGGGATTGTGTGCAACAACTAAGGCTCGTACGTAACATAAGGGCCCAGAGTGATCCTGAGTACGTGCAGAGTACCTATGGCGGATCGGGAATGGTATTAAGGAGACTAATGAGGATGGTTGTGTGCGGCTTCCCGACCAAATTTGTATACCATATACGGGAAATGGCACAGACATCAATAAACTCATACAGAGTGTTTTTCCTATGCTGGATGACAACCTATCGGATGCCAACTATATCGCATCTCGAGCCATCTTGTCTACCCGAAACGAGTACATTGATAGGATCAATATGAAGATGATTGACCTGTTTCATAGGGAGGAGATGGTGTACCATAGCTTTGATTCTGTGGAGGATGATCCTATAGCTTCTACCCTCCTGAATTTCTAAACACTCTGACCCCTAACGGTCTACCTCCACATGTGCTCAAACTCAAGATTAACTGTCCTGTGATACTATTACGAAATATTGACGCTACAAATGGACTATGCAACGGGACGAGACTTGTAGTGCGAGCATTCCAAAAGAATACTATAGATACTGAGATTGTGCTTGGCCAGCACGTCGGGAATAGGATGTTTCTGCCTCGAATACCTCTATATCCCTCTGATGATGAGATGTTTTCATTTAGATTCAAGAGAAAACAGTTCCCTATTAGGCTCAGCTTCGCAATGACAATCAACAAGGCGTAAGGGCAGACCATCCCGAATGTCAGTGTCTACCTCACTGAACTGGTTTTATCTCATGGGCAACTATATGTTGCACTATCTAGAGCCACCGCTAGAAGCAACATCAAAATACTTACTGTCGTAGATAAGGAGAAGGACAAGGGTCGAAAGACTAAGAAAACTCGCGGAAATCTCACAAAAAAAACATTGTTTACAGAGAAGTACTCACATCATAGACAAGGTTTTGATCAAAATGTTATCTGAGTCGTGTTGCAATGTAACCGTTTATTTTCAGATCTTTTAGGACGTATACCAAGAATATCATTTCTAAATTTGTTTTAATATCATGAATGCCTAAATTCATGTTGGAGGAGAAATCATAAAAACTTGTGTAATCGGGAGAAATAGATGTTTGATCTTGTAGCACAGTTTTCTTTTGTTGTTTGAGCTTTATATTTTGTTACCAAATTTATTTTTCGTAGTAACGCACAAGCATTGAACTAGTTGCAATTCATACGAGATTTATCATTAGCAGTTTATTGGGCAATTGTCTTCGATGTTTCATCGTCGGGTTTTTTCGACATTTCATCGTTGGCTTTGAAAAAATGTCTGTTGAGGAGACAACTGATTTGGGTGTTTCATCACCATTAATCAGAACTTGGTATTTCATCACCATTATTTTGTTGTTCTATTCATCGTTTGGATATGTTGACCATTATCTGCATTGAGCTACGTTATCATGTGTGAATATGTCTGTTGGCCCACGCATGCGCATGCGTTTGTTCTTGACATCGTTGCAGCACCGGCAGAGCCTCGGCATGCGGTGCACTGCCGAGGTTTCTTGCCTTAGTGCGGTGCTTGTTTCGACTTCGCGTGCATCGGGTTACCTCCTGCTGGCCTATGCGCTAAACCGAGGTCGAGAAGGCAGCGACGCTGTCGCAGGTGTTCGGCCCTGCTCCGTGGCTCGACGATTCGGCCAGATGAAACATGGCGATCTGTCCATCTTTGTACGCTTGAGAATTTCACGGATAGATAGACAATTAGACACGAGGGTGAAAATAGGTTGGGTAATATCCGATTCAGTATCCGTATCGGATAAATTTAACTAAAATTATGAGTACTTTTGGTTCGGATACGGATTCGGGTACTATCCAGATAATTTTTGTTCGGATATGGATCGGATACATGATAGAATATATCCGATGAAAACGGATTGGATACGGGTACATAGCGGGTAATTTCCACCGGGTACCTGGTGAAACTGTCACTCCCAGCTCCCAACCCAAACAATCATAATTTTTTACTCCGAACTCCGATTTAGGTGATCTTGAATTCTATGCGAAGCTTATCAAGAGGGCTACAATCTCCACCTATTTTTAATATTTAAGCAATCATAGATATTTTTAAATATCATAAAAACATAGACTCTAATGTAGTCACTTAAGGCTAAAATCTGATTTTCGAAATCCTTCACAAAGACTTGATCAAAAGCGTGACTACAAGCTAGCAAGAGTCAATAAGATCCAATATTGAGCCATGTGATGATCAACTCATGATCAACACAATTTTGCAAAACACATTTGCATATAAACCGAGAAGTTATGAGATCAATCCTCTAGCTATGTAAGGATCAACACATGATCCCGACACTTTACAAATTGAGACCTTCACGTATGCATGATAAACTTTATTTCATTTGTTAATTGTACTCTATGTGTTGAACTATGTGTTTGAATTGAACTCTATGTATACCGAAGTCTATATGTGAATTGCACTCTCTATGTTGGACTATGTGTGTTAATTGGATTTTATGTTGAACTATGCATGTTTATTGGCCTTTATATGTTGAATTATGTATTAATTAGACTCTATTGGACTATGTGTATTTATTGGACTCTATATGTTAGATTATATATTAATTAGACTTTATGTTGGAGTACGTGCGTTTATTCAACTCTATGTGTTGTCTTATATCTTAATTTGGCTCTATGTGTTGAATTATGTGTGATAATTTGACCATGTGTGTTAATTAAATTATTTTTATCACATACTTCAATTCTAGGTAGTTTGCGTATTATTCGACTAAGTACCTGTTATCCGTATTGGACCCGTCCGTATAATATCCGGTATCTATTTTCTACCTGTTTGTAAATACTCGGTATATGTATCTTTATCCTACCTGATTTTTCACTAACCGTAACTGTACCTGTATACGAAAAAAATAAAAAAACTCGAAACTCGCGAGTTTAATGAGTATTCGGAAACTCGACTCGACTTGACTCGAACTCGTTCCTTAACGAGTCGAGTCGAGTTGGATTTTGAACTCGTTAAGGTAACGAGCTTAACGAGTCAAGAAAAAAAACACTATAAGTCTATAACCCTAGCTATTTTCTTCAACCTTCAGACCCAATTTTTTTCCCATTTCACATCTGCAGTTCCCCAATTCTTGGCTCGACTACATTTATACTCATACAGTCATAAAACTATTGAATATTAAAGCTTTGTAGCACCTTGATGAGCAGATAGTCAGAGACATCGTAACGAGTTTAACGAGCTAACTCGAGCTAACTCGAGTTTTTAACGAGTCAAGCCGAGTTGAACTTTCAGCTCGTTAAGAAAATAAGTCGAGTCGAGCTAGCTCGTTATCTTAACGAGTTTAACGAGTCGAATCGAGTTAGCTCGATATACATAGGGGTGCAATCGGATCGGATAATTTCCGACCGACCGACCGACCGGATAGTTTCGGATCGGATTCGGATATTTTTTTCGGATAATTTTCGGATTCGGTTTCGGATATTTTATTTCGGATTCGGATTCGGATTCGAGAGAGCACTATCCGTCGGATCGGTATATTTCAAAATATTTTCGGATATATCCGAAAAAATTAGTTCGGATATCCGGATGTACGTTTGGCCTCTAGACACCGATCCGGCCACGCCAGAACTACCTTGCTCTCGAGACTCGACTCTCGGTCTCTTGTTTCCGTCCACCGCCTCCCCAACTCCCTCACGCTGCCGCCTCCCATCGCTCGCCTCGCCCTCGTCCTCGTCGCGCTTCCAGCAGCGGCCTCGCAGACTCTCTACCTCGACAAGCTCCGCACTAAGAGCGACTCGAAGCTCAACTACACCGCCCTCTCCTTCTCCTTCGCCTCGCCTCCTCCACGCCCGCGCGAGACCGCCTTACAAGGCCGGTGGTACGCCACCTCCGCCGTAGCGCCCATTCTTCGCAACGACGTCCTCGCATGCTCCTCGAGATGGCCTCGTGGATGTACCGCAGCGCCATCTACCTCTCACCTGCGTCCTCTTCCGCCTCATCGCCACATCCAGGGCTCAGGCTCGAGGAGTTCGCGCTCGCTGCTCGCGCGTCGAGGAAGGAGGACTGGTGGAGCGCTTCGAGCACCTCGACATCCGCAAGCAACTCAAGGTCATCAGCCACCGCTTCCACAAGTTCATCGGCACCGCCAGCCAGTTCGCCTCCGTTCTCCTCACCACGCGCCGCGATTCCGTCGACGACCTCCTCAACACTGGCGAGCTCATGGTGAGCCTTGATTGCTTAATTGCTCTAGTTATTTAGTTCAATACTTGATCTGCTGCGTGTGTTCAATTAGCCACAATCAGAAATGGCAATCCCTGATCAAGGAGGGAACTTTACACCATCTTATCTTAATTTAGACGGAACCAATAATTATTGATGCGGTATGCTCAATTAAGCGCAATCAGAACAGTATGGTAGAATCGATGAACTGATTGAGTGCTTTCCTATCTGAGGGATCAAGAATTGGGTCTAAGTAAATGGGGAAAACAAACAGTATGAATGCTGAATTTGACTGGATTGCGTTGCGTGCATAGGCACACATTGGCCTGTAAAGTAAAGGAAGGGCTCACTCTGAGCTAATATGATCAGCTTGGCCTGTAAAGCATAGGCACATATCATGCGTGCTCAAACAGCTAATCACTCTGAGCTACCAAAACTAACTGATGATCAGAACTGGGAAGTTCCTGTTTCATTGTTACTTCACCTCTTTTCGCAATTTCTGGTCCTCGCATTTTCGGACAGTTACTGCATTTTGTCACCCATGCGGACTCAACAACATTTCCTTCCAGATCCTTGTTCTAATGTTTCTTTATGTTGAAATTCTGCAGCAATGTTCAGTTGTGCTCACCGGGCACATGCCCTCACAGGCCAGACCACCAAATGGCACGCCTGCTGCACCATCGAGCCAGTCACGGATGAAGAAGGGAAAAACTAAATGGAAGAAGAAAATTATGCGCATTAGGTCTTGAGAAGAATGCATAATGCTACTCTTCACCTTATGGTAC
>JAYEVE010001852.1:0-14597 GCA_036346375.1 Guadua angustifolia
CCAACTTATTGTGCTGAACTATTTACCTTTTCTGCATATTACTGTTTATAACAAGAAGCAAAAGCTTTGGGAGCATCTATTTTTCCTGTTTCACAGAGATACTATCAAGCATCTAAAATTCTTTTCCCGTATAATATTCCAAAAATACATGGCTGAGTTGTGAATCCATGTTAGTCAATTAAAAAGAACCAGTGTAAGGTTAGATTTTGTTGCCTTTTCTCAGGTTTAACGGAAACACTGGGACCTAGCACAGTCTGTTACCCTGATGACATGTCCCTGGTTGGAACTGTCGGTGTAGCTGCTACCTACACTGAATTGCGATTAGAAGAAGTACCTGAGATGGGTTATGACCCATTTGGTGTTCCTTCCCGTGGTGAAATCTGCATCCGAGGGAAGACTATCTTCACCGGGTATTACAAAAATCCTGAGCTCACAAATGAGGCCATAGTTGATGGATGGTTTCATACAGGTGATGAATCACATTTTAATCAAAATAGAAGATCGAGATTTGGTTACACAATAGCATGTTCTAACACACTCTAGTTCTCAGGAGACATTGGAGAGATGACCCCAGATGGGATCCTGAAGGTAATTGACCGAAAGAAGAACATATTTAAGCTGTCGCAAGGGGAGTATGTCGCAGCTGAGTATCTGGAGAAAGTATATGGCTTCCCTCAAATTGTTGAAGATGTAAGCAAAAAATCCAGTGCGAGCATATGCTTATACTAAGAGTATTGCCCTATTAATACTGTCATTTCTGTCCTCTATAGATCTGGGTGTATGGGGACAGCTACAGATCAATGCTAGTGGCAGTAATTAATCCACATGAAGAAAACACCATGAAGTGGGCAGAGTCAAATGGCTACAAGGGTTCTTTTGATGAATTATGTAAACTTGAAGGCCTTAAAGAGTATATCCTGAAAGAGATGACAACTGTTGCAGTGAAGAACAAGGTAAGGTCATTTTTTGTGTTGTGTGTGGTGTGTGTGTGTGTGTGGGGGGCTTAAAGCCAACTTTAGATGCTCAGCTTTTAAACGGCTTTTGACATAAGACAAAAGCTAAGAGTTAGGCTGGATCTGCTTTTGCAGCTTATTGCTGAGGAAAAATTAGCTATTTATTAAAGAGTCTCTTATAAAAAAAACTATTGCCATTTTTCAACTCAGAAAGCCAAAAATCAGTTTTTTAGAAAAGCTACAGCCTCTCCAAACAAACCCTTACTCACTTCCACAATGGATAACACAGTATATCACATGCTTCATCATGATACCCATAAATTATCTTGATATTATGGTAAATGTGTTCTTTATTTGTATTAAAAAATGCAAATCAGAATGTCCTTAGTTTTGTAGAGCCCTCGTGTTTGACTTGTTCAGACGTTCACTGCATCTCTAAGCATCGTATGTAGTAACCCACTAACACTCACTGCATGTCACAAATCAGCTACGAGGTTTCGAGCACATCAAAGGCATAGTGTTGGATCCTATAGCGTTTGACATTGAAAGGGATTTGGTGACTGCAACGATGAAGAAGAAAAGAAACAACATGCTAAAATATTACCAGGTAATATTTGTTGATCTACTGCAGTGAGTAATTTATTGTTTGTAATGATTGTCCTCTCTTGCTTCTCTTGACTAGCTCTAATCCATTTTTCTTTATGTGCAGTCCGAGATTGACAAAGTATACAAAAAATTGGAGGAACAGAGGGATGCAGCCAAAGCAAAGTGAAGAGATGTGTTCTGTTTGGGCATAAGCAGAAAGGCTGAAATACCATTGTAAATCTCCTATTGAACTTTGAGACTTAAGATGACATGAAAGCAATAAAATGTTAATTATGTGGTGCCTCCCCTTATTTTTGTCTTAAGTTACATATATGGAATACAACAACAAAGCATTTTAGTCCCAAGCAAGTTGGGGTAGGCTAGAGTTAAAATCCAAAACGATCCGCTAACAAAGAGAGAAAGAGAGAGATGAGGAAGTAGAACAAAGCCTAAAACTATACCAAAACGTGATATAAAGCCTAATCAAGGTTCAGGCACGTGATAGCTGCTTTCACGGATTTCTATCCAAAGCTAACTCTTTCGATATATTCCATCCTTTTAAATCCCTTTTGATTGCCTCCTCCCAAGTCAAGTTTGGGGCCTACCTCTCTTCACATTATTGTCGTCTTATGATCTATGCTATGCGGTGCCTCTGGAGGTCTCCGTACATGTCCAAACCATCTCAACCGTGTTATATGCTTTTCTTCAATTAGAGCTACCCTAGCCGATCACGTATCTCTTTAACTCGGTCCATTCTTGTATGACCACAAATCCAACGCAAAGATACGATCTGCGACACTTAATTGTGAACATGCCGCCTTTAGTAGGCCAACATTCTGCACCATACAACATCGCAAGTCTAATAGCCCTATAGAACTTGCCTTTTAGCTTTGGTACCCTCTTGTCACAGAGAATGCCGATGTTGACGCCATTTCATTCATCCCGCTTTAATTCTATGGCTAACATCTTCATCAATATCCCCATCTCTCAGCATCGAACCCAAGCATCAAAGGTATCCTTCTTGAGCACTATCGACCTTCCAAACTCACATCTCCTCCTCATGTCTAGTAGTACCAAGTCACATCTCATATACTCGGCTTAGTGTTAAGTCTAAAACCTTTCGACTCTATCTGCCACAACTCTAGTTTTATTTACTCCAGCCATTCCACTACAACTACATCGTCAAAAGCATACACCACGGATATCTCTTGAATATCCTCGACCCCATCCATCACTAAGGCGAAGAGGTAAGGGCTGAGTCGACCCTTGATATAGTCCTATTTTAATCGAAGTCATCTCAGATCACCATCGCTATTGAACACTAGTCACAACAAGTTACATATATGGAATATGGTAAAAAAAAAGGATGTTTGTGCTACACCAAATATATACAAGATGGAGAAGGAAATGTCAAATTTAGATGAAAAATAATTTGATCAATGAACAGTTTTTTTTTTCTATTCATACTTTGACTGCGTCCATATATAAACCAGGGGTGAGGGTTTCAAAAAAAAAAGTGAGGGTGCAAAAACTATTAGGGACTATATTTCAGAAAAGTTTCTCATACAAAGTTTACAATTGAGTCCTTTTAACAACTTGAGCAGGGCAGAAATACAACGGAGAACATCAACCACTAAAATTATATACCAATGCGAACTAAAAAATATTCAAGCAATATTCAAACTGAACATGCATGAGCGTGTAAATTTGAATGGTACCTCCTGATGAATCCTCGAGAAACATCTTCATAAATTTAACTCGTGTGATCACTGTTGTTTCCTGTTGGAACATATATATCATGAGATGCTTTTTTGTCATTGATGTCAATCAAACATTAGCATTTCAGAAAATAACACATCTCCTAAATTACTTCATGAAGCAACAACTCTATTAGGAAGAATTTGCTGCTAACCCTTCACTAACAAATTGGAAGAAGTAGCACCACCGGATTCCTGAGTCTATGCTTATAAATCTTCAACAATGTGCTCAATCAAGTCCACTGGTCCAATGGTGCCCAGGTTTGTAAAAATTCCACGAACCAACACATTCCATGTTGCTGCATTTGGACAGATACCTTCATGTAACATCTTTAACAGGTAAACCATGGCATCTTCCAGCCTATGCTGATTGCAAAGCTCTGATATCAGGATTGTGTACGCGACTATGTTGCGCGGACAGTTCACAGCATTCATTCCACCTAATATCCAAGCAGCAATCCTGACCTTCCCTTCCTTGCAATAAGCATGAATTATCGCATTGAAAGTGAATGCATCAGGTTGAATACCTTGAACTATCATCCTCCCCAGAAGAAGCATAGTTTCTTTGTTCATGCTCATCTGACACAGACCACTAATCATGGTGTTGTAAGTCACTAAACTCAACTCAATCCCATGGTCTAGCATCTCGATCACCACTCCAAGGGCGTCTTCACAGTTTCCTTCCCTGAAAAGACCATGAATCAACTCATTGTAGGTCCTGTCATTTGGAGGGCATCCATGTCTCCTCATCCCGTGGAACACACTCAAAGCTGTCCTCACTCTTCCGCAGCTGCACAGGCTTCTGATCAACGTGTTGAATGTCACTATGTTAGGGGGACAATTTTCCAATAACATCTTATCAATGAGATTCTCTGCCTGATCAAACATCATCTTCTTGCAAAACACATCCATCATGTTCGTGTAAACAACAACGTTCAGCTTGCAACCAGCACCTGTCATGTCTTTCCATATTGACATGGCACCATCTAGGTCCCCGGCTTTGGATAAGCCGTCAATGAGAGTAGAGTAGGTCCTCACATTAGGAAAGCAGCCGTTTTGCTCCATGCCATTGAAAACAGATAATGCCCCCTTTAGATCACCAGTGCGGCAAAGGCCACGGATGAGAACATTGTAAGAGATTGTCGACGGTGCCCATCCTTCACCCACCATCCAATTCCACATGCCAAGCGCGTCGTGCACCTTTCCATCATCAAAGAACCCTTTCACCAATGCAGTAAACGTTGGAACATTTGGTGCACAACCGGTGATTACCATCCTAGCCAAAACAGCGCACGCCATGCTCAGCTCCCTGGTCTTGCAGAACGCATCGACTATAGTTGTGTAGGTGACGACATTGGGCTGCAATCCCCTCTGCACCATCTCGTTGACAACCAAGAACACCTCCCGCATCCTGAACTCTCCGCAGAGCGCACGAACGACGGCATTGTACGAGGCGCACACAGGCATCGTTTCAGCCAGGACCACTCTGGCCTCGTCCAACCTGCCAAGCTTGCACAGCGCGGAAACGATCGTCCCATGGCTCACCTCGTCCGGGTGGCACCCCTTCCTGGCCATTTCGCCGAGCATCTTTTGCGCGGCGTCAACCCGGTCGTTCTGGCACAGCGCCTTGATGAGCAGGTTGTAGGTGTACACGTTGGGCCTGACGCCCGCCTTCCTCATGTTGTCGTACACAGGCACCACCGCCCCGACAAGGTTCTCCCGGAGCAGCGCGTCAAGCAGGTGGTTGTAGAGCCGCACGGTGGGCGCCGCGCAGCCGAGGTCGTGCGCGCGGTAGAACGTTTTGAGCGCGCGGTCCGCCGAGCCGGCGCGAGCGAAGGCGCCGATGGCAGCGATGAGGGCACCCTCGGGGCACGCCACCCCCCGCAGCCGCATCTCCTGCAGCACGTACTGGATTCCGTCCACGTCGCCCGCCGCCGCGAGTCTCCTGACGGTGGCCTCATGAGCCGTCGCCGCATCTCCGGCGTCAGGAGCATGACTTGACCGCGCCCATCGGAGCGTCTCTTCCGGGTTCTTCTTCCGGTGGCGAGAGGCCGGAGCAGTGGAGAAGCCGCGACGGTGGAGCCGCCGGAGGAGGAGGCGGCATTTGTTCGAACACATGGCGCGCGAGTGGTGGATGCACGAAGTGTAGACTGTAGAGAGCGCAAAGCAAGGGTTGTTTTTTATAAAAAGTTTAAAATCATTGCAGATGTTCACTGTAGAAACTGCACGAAATTTTTCGGATTAAAAAATTATTTTTTCAAAAATCTATTTTCCGAATGAAATTTTAAAAACCCGCTATAACTTGTCACTGTAGAGAGCACGACATGATGTAGGGTAAATGGCTGTTGTACCTCTCCTAACTATAAATTTTACTAGCTACTAGTTCAATGCCTGTGCGTTGCTTCAATTAAAAAACAAAATTAGAATCTAAACATAAAGGTCAAGCAATAAAAGAAAAATGTGCTACAAGATCAAACATCTATTTCTAGTTCAATGCCGTATGCGTTACTTCTAAAAATAAAATTGGTAACAAAACATAAAGATCATGTGCATAAAAAAAGAAGAATATGTCCTATAGCTTAGACAGATGAAGTAACGCTCATGTTCACTTCTACGTCACTTCATGTAACACACCACCGATGGACTTTTGCCAAATTAACCACAAGAGATCCCTTCGATGAACGGAGATAGATTCCCGAAGAATGAACCAACATTCTCGCACTGAATTGCCAATCAAGATAAGGCCACCACCCACAAAAATAGATCTGATTCGATATATAGGTTAATTCTAAGCCCCATATTAATGCTATGAATGCTGTAACTTGCGTTACTTGCCCAACACCACTCTTTGCACTAAGAGAGTCTGACCGGTGAATGCAATTAGTGGCCAAGCCTACATCGTTGGTCGCAGGAGTATCCTTAGTGGCGAATACATTTTCTAAACCACCATGAGATAGAAGAGGTGATATTGAGGAATTCACATCTCCTAAAATAGAATTTCCATCTGAGGAAATCAGGGATGTCAGCACCGGCAATGGCTTCATTATATCTCTATTATCATTGGTTAGGGAGGGATTAGGCAAAAGGAAAACCCGAGCAAACGGAAAAAATTCATAACCGCCATATGAGTCTCGTTTATTTTTTAGCGGAATTTAAAATTTAAAATTTGTTCTAACGGTCAACATAACGGCTATATTATCAGTTCTCAGAACTTCTGAATAAATAATACAGTACATGCATATCGAGGCAGCTATGTCATAACAGCATTCAGGTTCTTGTGTCATAACTCATAACCAAAAATTGGAATAACAATATTTCTCCCTGAGTAGTCTGCAAGGTTTTTGCATTAATTTGAGATGAATTGGGCATCACTGAGCATTTAGCAGCCAACTTCCCGGAAGATCTATATTCTGACACAAAGCTGATTTAGAAAATGCAAAAAGTCTACCAACATTCTGACACAAAGCAGATCTGGAAGAAGTCGCAACTCTATCAGCATTTTGATATGAAGAAGATCTACATGAGGTCGTAGCTCTATCAACATGCTGATAAGAAGCCGATTTAGAAGAGGCTGCAGCTCTACCAGCATTCATCCTATCAGATAAAGCACACAACTTCATCTCAACTCTCTTGTGAAATGGATCCTTCGAGTCTTGGGTGTTCCTGATTTCTGAATTTCTTCTTAAACCTACCCTTGGGATGTGGATAGTAGTTGATGGGTCCTAAGATAATGCAAACATGGACATGTCAGATAAATAAAATCCAAAACTTGTTTAAGAAAACATATTCAAATCAATCAAGACAGAGGGATAAGTCTCAGGTATGACAGATTTCTTCAGTGTAAACTGGAAAGTGATCTAGCTTGTTCAAAAATGTAAGTCGTATATAATAAACCGTATTCCAGAAGTTGCACCCTTCCAAACTGCATTAAGTTTGGAACCACATGCACCAGCCATAAATCTTTTCTTCCAGTGTGGCTTCAGTCTGGTGCATAGCTTCCTGAGCCTTCAAACGTCTGACCCTCTTGTAATATTTTTCAAAAAATGCCTTCTTTTGTGCAACCAACCCAGGCAGCATGAGTTTGCTTAGCTCTTCTTGACGTCTGTTATATGCAAATACTAACCTTTTTCCCATGACAAGGACTCAGCAAACCTACCAAATGATATTGAACCATGACCAAGTACCATTTGCTGAACTGAAGCATCCTGAGCACCAGACAGAGAGCAAAAGTAGGAATACAAGAAATCTAATTTATTAGAACAATATACAACAATAAAAAACTAAAAATAACAAACCAGTATCTAGTCATCTCAAAACAACAAACTACAGAAATAAGATCCAAGCAGCATCAGCTGCGTCACACCGACACCGTACTCACATCTCAAATATCCAGGCAGCATCAGCTGTGTCACATCATGTTCAAATCTCAAATATTTGCCAACCAAATTACGATATCCAGGAACTATTTAAGCTTGGGATTTCAGTTAATAATTCTAGTAAGCAATTAAAGGTGAGCAATGAATGATTAAGAAAGCAGAACATACTACCTGTGCGCAGTGGTCGTTGTAAGGCAAATCTAAGTATGACCGGCCACTGAAGAATTCACAACATTACAGCACATAATTCTTGCAATTGTAATACTGCATCAGCAAGCGCAAGTCAGCATAAATCTTCCCAGTAGCTCTAGTAACTCTGTTTTTCTTGTACCCTTTATTACTTCCTGCAAAATTAGAGCTGGTTAGAGATAGTTCTCATTGGAAAATCCATAAAGTTGTAAACCCAACCTAGCATACCCGGTGGCAATCAAACTTGCAGACTCAACAAACTGTCTCAAGTCATCACTCCCCTTTTAATTGATTTTACTTACGTTTTCCTTAATCGTTCATAAGTTTGACTAACAGTAGCAATCAAACTCTAGTAGCGTAGCAAACCCGGAACTTCAAGGAGTGTAAAATGGTGTTGGAGTGTGATTTTGGTGCTACAGTACTACAGATTCCCTAATTTTTGAGATAGAGAAGAGGATGAAGAAGCTGTTGGAGATGGCCTTACAATGGCAAAACTTGGCACCCCTGGTAAAAGTTTTGGCTATTCCTAATCCTGGGAACTCCACACAGAACAATCTCGGACAACACTATATTTCAACACGAAAGGCCAGTTGATCATTTGGGCTCATAACTAAAATTACAGTTTCAATTTTTGACCCATACTCTTTATCTCTACTAACCAGTCCTAGCATTCTTCCATGCAGTTGGCCATTATTGGGTCAGGTGCAGGGTTGGTCTCCAGGACTTCAACCCAAATTCATCAGCTAGCAGTTTCCAATTGCTGACAATGAACTCAGATTTTACCCAAATTCATCAGCTAGCATTTTTGATTCAGTAAGCAGTAACTCAGGCATTTTGATCCACATAATTAAATACAGCTAACAAATACACCAGGCATCTCTTTTTCGAAGCGCAGATCACCAGATGGGAAATTTGAGTGTTCAGACCAACATGAATCAAAAAATTTATGACAGACAAATCAAATGTAAGTGTTCAGCTGTATAAATAGGAAATTTACCTCTTTATGTTTACTTTTTGCTGATTTTATGATGCCTATTCTTTGTGGAATGCTCTAAAATCACAGTTGTGGTACCTAGATTTTCAGAATGGAAACAAAGATAATAAATTGTGACAGAATTGTAAATTGTGAATGAAATCAAAGATCACAGAGGAAGATAATAGCGAATATAATCCTGAGAATCTGTTTTAGGATATTTTGACAATCAAATACAAAGGATATTTTGACAATCATAAACACATCTGCAATCACAAAGGATAGAAGTATACCACATCTGCAATCACAAAATCAAGCTCTTTGACAAAGTTCTCCCTCCTTCGCTCATACTCTGCTGCAGTCTGGCAAAATTAAAGGAAAAATGCCAAATTAGCTGTAAGAAGCTTATATATCCATTGCAAACTGAATAACAGAATAATCTAATTGCATTCAAGTAAAAAAAATGGGGATATAAAATAACAGTTTTCATGCTTACTCCTACAGAGAAAGAAAAGGCGAAGAAAGGTGCAGCATATTTAACTCCTAGCAAAATATCTTGATAAATCTAACAACAATACACCCAAGTGATGTGCTGCATTGCATGTACTTTCTCTGCTCTGGACAGATGGGCAAATGTTCTCCATGCCATGTATTAACTACATATTTCTGTGCCCCTGAGTTTCCATTCAGTTGCAATTGGGCTTGTGTTTGCAGGATAGGTCCACACGAAGCCAACAGAAGGTGACTACTGCATTTGGTCAGTGGTCCATAAAACACTGAAGCGACTGAACAACGCTACTCCGGCCACTTGCAGAAATGCTTATTTCCAGCAAAAGAGTACTTTAGAATGTACAAAACGTTTCTTTTATTCCCTTCGTTTATCTAATAAGTAAGAAATCAACAGAAGGTCCACACGAAGCCAACAGAAGGTGACTACTGCATTTGGTCAGTGGTCCGTAAAACACTGAAGCGACTGAACAACGCTACTCCGGCCACTTGCAGAAATGCTTATTTCCAGCAAAAGAGTACTTTAGAATGTACAAACGCTTCTTTTATTCCCTTCGTTTATCTAATAAGTAATCAACCAACATTTGCTTTCGTTTGTCGTTGAAAAAACCGCACTTGATTAGATTCTCCAATGAGATTATTTCAATGCTTCCGATTAAGTGAACAGACAGCATATGGTCACAGAAGAAATATTCCTCCCATTCCTCAGTCCTCACCGAAGCGCCCATCCAAACACAGCCAATTGTGCTCAAGCACCCCCCAACAACCTGGAAGCGACACAACAATGCCGAATTGGGCACGCATCACTATCAAACTATAAACCGGACTCCTAAAACAATCTAAGCCAGGAAATCTGCTGGCATCTGAACTCTAGACCATAGAAAGCTTGACACCAAAGTCAGTCAAACCACGGCAAACCAAACCACGTCTGATGATCTGAATCGCAAACCAAAAAAAAGTAAAAAAAATGTTGGGTTTTCTCACGGACCTTGGTGAAGATGCCAACGCCGCACTCCATGGCTACCTTGGCGAGGAAAAGGTCATCGGCGAGAGGGCGCTCCTTGAAGCCGCCGAACTGGAGCAGCCACCGGAACATGGCCGACTTCTCGAGGTCGGCGAAGCGCTGCATGATCTCCCTAGGGACGCGGCAGCCATCCACGGCCGCGACCAGGTCCGCTGGCAGGCTCTCGAGTTTCCGCCCCAGCTGCGCTAGCACGGACAGTGCCTCCCTCCTGTTGACCGACGCGTCGTCTCCGCCCGCGTCGGCGTCACCGTCACCGCCCTCACCTCCGCCGCCGCCGCCGCCCGAGAAGAGGTCGCTATCACCGCCGCTGCCGCCGATGTTGATGCCGCCGCCCGAGGAGGCGAGGGGGAGGGGAGGGAGGAGGGGGGTGAGGTGGAGCACGGGGAGGTGGAGCGGGAGGGAGCGGGGGAAGGGGAAGGTGGGGAGGTGGGGGAGGACTTGGGGCTGGAGGCATGGGTGGAAGGGGGAGGAGGGGTGGAAAGCCGAGAGGGAGGAGGAGAGGGAGTTGGGGGAGGGGAAGGCCATGTCTTGGCGAACGACGCCGGCTTCGCCCTGTCCTCCAGCTGTTGCCACCCCAGATCGGCGCGAGGATTGCGGCGCGGGGGAGATCAGGGGTGATCCGAATTGCGGCATGGGGGAGATCGGGGGCGATCCAGATTTTGCGGCGCGGTGGGGATTGCGACGCAGGGGAGGGATATGCGGGAGGGATGTCGCGCAGGGGATGGGGGCTTGCGGGGGGCGGCGCGGTGGGTGATGTCGCGCGGGGGACAGGGATCGGGAGGGGGCGGCGCGGAGCGGGAGCGAGGATCTCGCGTGGAGAGACTGGGTGCGGGGTCCGGATCAGGAGGGGAGGGGAGGGGGAGAACGTACCACCACCAACTTAAAATTAGAAATAGTAGAGATATACCCTTATGTTGCAATGGAAACTCAATTTATAATAAAAAATTTATTTGCAAAGAGCACTAACCTTATTTGAATAATAATGTTCACTCTGAATATGCAATGGTTAAATGTTTAAATTAATTTATCGAAGCATACAAATTATAAGCATCTGTTTACAAACTCGAGCTTAAAATTATCTTTAATTTCATAAACTTAAATAATAACATCACAGCACTTGGGATTGTAAATTTATAACGCCATAATTCGAGATCGATCAATTGACCAAAAGAAACATCACCTGATGCCCTATGGGCGCAAAAATGTTTAAGAAGTAGGTGTTATTCGTATGTGGCTGCCACCATCAGCGGCATGCGTGGTTCGTATGTCTTGCTCCGACCATACTATAGCCCTACCCCATGAACCAGCTCCACCGCCTCCTCATCTCCCCCTGTGAGCGCCTTCCTCAACCTATTGACATCATCCATCATGGGCGAGCTCCAAGAGTAGCCGCCAAATTTATCTCACCGCCACCACCCATGACCGCCTTTATGTCATATCGATGAAATCAGAAAGGTCGTCCATTGTCTCCGCTCAACGGATAAGCTCAACACATCTGCAGGAGAGGCAATAAGCGATGGGGTTATATAGATTAACCGAGGAGATATCTATGGAATCCATATTAAAAAATCGTTGAATAAAGAAGGCAACAAAAGGAAAAAAGGTAACAAAAGACCCAACTCCATGAATCGGAACTTCGCTTCCTTTGAAAGGGAATCAATCAATCCAATCCGAAAAGCAACGGAAGCAATCGTCACCAATTCAAATACCAGATCAATGGGAGAAATGAAAGCAATAAATAAGTCATGCATATTCATTTACCTTCTGTGACGGGATAATCCAATCCAATCTATCATGGTAGCCACTGCCCGCTTACCACTCAGCCACGCGGATGCGCACACGTATCGGGATGAGGGTGGAGAACGGACGTACCACCACCAACTCCTAATTAGAATTAGTAGAGAAGAGATAGAGATAACAAACTTATCTAGTCGCGTCATGCATGGTCATGCGTATGCTGCTGGCCGGCCGAAATCAAGTCCATACGTGATTAGATAAAAAGAAAATATGATCTTATCTGCACATGCATGTAAATATTTAATGGAAAGGATGCATATGGCAACTCAAAAGCACATGGTAACTCAAAAGCTGTATGCATGTAGTATATGAAAAAAGAATTGACCGTGCAGTATTTGGAAATAGAATCGACTGATTGAGATAAGAGTCTGATACACTGTAGATCACGCATACATGCATATTCAATCGAATTAAAACTTTCTCCGTTTTGTGGGTATAC
Organism: Guadua angustifolia; assembly: GCA_036346375.1. Classification (NCBI taxonomy): domain Eukaryota; kingdom Viridiplantae; phylum Streptophyta; class Magnoliopsida; order Poales; family Poaceae; genus Guadua; species Guadua angustifolia. The sequence goes on from JAYEVE010001852.1 coordinate 12,601, forward strand.
CCGAGGGGGAGGAGGGTGGAGGAGAACAAACCACCGCCACCAACTCATAATTAGTAGTCGAGATACGAAGATTCAAATAGTCTCCTCACAATAAAAATAAATAAATAAATTCAAGTAGTCTCAAGGAAAAGAACAAGCTGCAATGTAATTTTTTTAAGCTCTGCACTTAAGGAGGAGTAAACCGTCTCTCATGCTACAATGTATTCTCGTTTCTCAAGCAGTGCTCCTCCTACCATGGTTCACAAAACCACGAAAAATCACTCGAAAACCGCCGTTTTCGGCCTTACCGCTCCGTTCGAAATCCAAAACAGCTCAGTAAACCGTTCTAATTTTTAAAAAACTTTATGTCAATGGTTTTTCGTGAAAACCGCTCAAAAACCGTTTGCGAAGAACATTCAATTGGACGGGTTGGTTTTTCGAGAAAATCGAGCGATTTTTCGTGAAAAACCGCGGTTTTCGATTTTTTTTCAAATTTTTTAAATTTTCAACTCTTTCGGTTTTTGGCTATTTTCCGAGCAGTTTTTACGAAAATCGAACCGGTTTTCGCGGCACGGTCTTGTGAACCCTGCCTCCTACTCCATCCTCCTCTCCTCTTCCTCTTACTATTCTTCTTTGCAATAATTAGCTGGTTGTGCCATATTCGCTTTCCAGCGGTGGGTGCACAAGGTGCACAAGGATTTGCGTGGGCCATGATCTAAGCACAACCACCGTCAGGTCTTAGGGTGCGTTTGATTAGGTGTACGAAGGTGAACCAAATCATCTCGTACAGGATCTAGTTCTGTCTCTGTGTTTGGTTGACTGAATGGATATATTTGATACAGGATGAGATAATACAGATTCTTAGAATATTCTAAAAAGATACTGCACTATCCCGTACGGGCAATTTGGCCGAACCAATCGGTCCAGGACCGGATCATTCACTAGCACCATCCCTCAAACCAATCACATCTCTCAATCCAATCTCATCCCTTCAACCAAACATCATCTCGTACCATCCTGTATCATTCCATCCAAGCAACCAAACAAAATCTTGTATCATTCTATTCAGACAGCCAAACACCTTCCCTGTATTATTTCATTCAGAATTATCCCATTCATCATGTACCATCCTATTTCATTCATCCTCATACACCCAAACAAACGCACCAAGATGCCGACCAAGTGTAGGGTCATCACATGTAAAGTGCTAAGTAATAGTCAACAGGAGAGATGTAGTCTTTCTCTTTTTGAGAATAAGATGTAGCATTTGTTACTGTATGCTGCTGCTGCTACTCTGCTACTCTTTAGTTCAAGTCAACTCCCAACTTTGGCCATAGTGTGTGACTGTGTTCAGCAGCCAGTAGTACAAAGTTTTCTTCCCTACTGCCAGTTCACGAGATTGGCTATAACATCCCAAAAAAATTGATTTTACTGGTCATGGGTCCGTGCGATGCAACAAAAACTCAATTTACGATAAAAAATTATTTTCAAAGAACACTAATCTTATCTGAATAATAATGTTAACTCTGAATGTGCAATGGTTAAATGTTTAAATCAGTTCATCAAAGCATACAAATTCCAAGCATCTGTTTACAAACTCGAGCTTAAAATTATCTTTAATTTCACAAACTTACATAATAACATCACATCACTTGGGATTATAAATTTGTAACGTCATAATTCGAGATCGATCGATCAACTGAAAGAGGCATCACCTACTGCCCCATGGGCGCAAAGGCATTGAAAAGATAGGCGTCATCCATATGTGACTGCCACCATCAGCGACGTACGTGGCTCATATGCCTTGCTCCGGCCATACCATAGCCCCACCCCATCAACCAGCTCCACCGCCTTCTCACCTCCTCCCGCGAGTGCCTCCCTCAATCTATGACATCATCCACCACAGCGAGTTCCAGCAACACCGCCAACCTATCTCGCCACCCACCACCGGTGACCTGCCCCTGCGCCGCATCGACGAGATCAGGAAGGTCACCCATTACTTCCACTCAACGAATAAG
>JAYEVE010001487.1:0-15150 GCA_036346375.1 Guadua angustifolia
GAGTGTTATGTTCTATCTTCCGTCCTGTATTTTAATGTATATCTAATGATCATATCTGCAGAAACATTAACATTAATCCTCGACTTATTCTATTTTGCACTTACCAATACTATTAGACACTGATTTAGCAAGACTAACTGTGGCTACTCAAAACTATTAAGGACAATGATCTAGCATGACCACATGTGGCTTCTCTTGTTAGGAACTGCAAGCAAAAATGAGCTGCTACTAGTATTAGATTTTAGATTACAAAATATTTTTTTTGGTTGCCCGACCTTGCTGCAAAATCGAGATCTTGCTGTCCACGGTCGAGATTTGCTGTTTTGTGGCCGGAGATGACCGGATTGGCGTCAGAGATGGCCGAATTCAAAAATATATATGCATGTCTGTACGTGTTAAGGCTTCCCACGCTATAAAAAAAACTAACCATGAGTTTGTGACATGAAATATTGTTAACCAAGTTGGTGTGAAGCTTTGTTGCGGTCCGAAAGGTTGAGGGATCAAATCCTATGCCTAGAAGCTATTTTTTTTTTGGCATAGTTTTGAGCATGCAAAAATTATGAAAATTTTTGTGGATAATCCAAAAGCATTGATGATGTTCTCATAATATTTTAAGATCATGATCAACCTTAACAAATTCCAAAAAATGTGAAAGTAGTACTTCATAGTTTTCGGACTTCAGAGCGTGTACTTGGGATCAAATCCTATGCCTAGAAGTTTTTTTTTTGGGCATAGTTTTGAACATGCAAAAATTATGAAAATTTTTGTGGATAATCCAAAAGAATTGATGATGTTCTCATAATATTTTAAGATCATGATCAACCCTAACAAATTCCAAAAAATGTGAAAGTAGTACTTCACAGTTTTCGGACTTCAGAGCGTGTGCTTGTACCGTATACAATTTTAATTGAGCAACCAAAACAAGTTTACATTTTTTGAAACTTTTACACGAGGGTTATGAGGGAATTATTAAGATTTCCTAAAAATTTAGATAATGATCAAACTTGACAAAATTTATAAAATTCTGACACGTTTACTATCTTGTTTATGCTAATTCTATTTTTTATTTTTAAAAGATAACAAATGAAGTCAAAATATTTTTAAAAATTTTCTGTATGATCCTAGACTTCTTAATATAATACCATAAATTTTTCATAACATGACAAAGCTTGTTCAATTTTATATAATTCTGACAGTATTTTTGTCGAAATTTTAAAATGTATCAAAAAAATAAATTTTTCGACAAATTATCAGCGAAGATCACCTTCTTATGAGTTATTGATATAATTCCGGTCAAATCCGACAATAAAACAACAAAATCCGGTTGAATTGCACGAAATTTCGGCCAGTTTGGGCGAAATCTCGCCAAAAAAACAAGAAATTATTGTAGTACTTTCTACTTTCAAATTTTTTCAAAATTTTTATTTGACTGGTAATTTGGATCTTGTTAGGGCCCGAAATACGAGATTTCGATGAAATTTCACCGGATTTCGCCGAAATTTGTATCCATGCTTTCAGGTCGAACTTAGCTGCACTCCATATCTGGAGACGACTAACGCCTACGCTCAAAAACCATATGACGTTGTCGCATAGTTCTTATGAAGAAAGCATTGACCATAGTGTATGCACTCTATCTGCGCTCGCGTGCTGCATGCAGGCTGGCCTCGTCGCATACATGGAGCGTCCTGCAGACTCCCGGTTTCCCACCCACCTGACCTGGCGAGACCGAGCGCCACGTCCGACCGTGGTCCGTGGGGCAGCAGCTCGGCAGCGCATGGACGAGTAATATGTAACTCGTTTTCACCGCTACAGAGGCACTCACAAGTCACAAGCCGGCGACGCAACGCCTTGCTACAACTATGAACGCAGAGGAGCCCTAAAATCAATGCCTCATCATTTGAAATGCGGTAATATTTCCCTAATTCAGAATTTCCGTGTCACAAACAGGGCCTAAAAACGCGCTCTCTGGCCCTCTGCTGCAACGGGCCGCGGGGCACGGCTGCAGGCGGGCAATGCAAACGCGCGCCACGACTCACGCAGGCGCTTGCGGGTGCATAGCCAAGACCGGCAAGCGCTTCCGAGCGTTATCTGGCGTCGCAGACGCGCGCCCTCCTGGATCGTTGGCCACAGTCAACCGACCATCGTCACGATCGTCAAAAACACGATGCGCCTCCTCGGTGCTGTCTGGTTTGAACAAAACATTGTGGCGTGCTAGTACAACCTTCCACGCCACCACTGCACGCTTGTTATGTTCGTGTTTTTCTCTCAGGCGGTGGGAACAAATCGACGCCCCGACATCGTCATTCGCCGACCACCGCCCGGGCTCCTACCGCGCGTCGAGCTCGCATCAATAGCACAGATTGGAAGCAAACACGCAAGAGGCCAGGGAACAGCTTTTCGTTGCACCGCTTCGCTCCCAAAGACCGGCGCCACACACCGCGACAGCCGAAGTAGCCCACCGATAAGCAAAACACCCGCTGGTCCACCTACGGGTTGTCCATGTTGCTGCTGGCTTGCTGCACAGCACATAACCGAGTTACCTTCTGGTTTATTCAGTAACCTACCTACCCTGGTGCTAAACTGACCATGGAAGATAAGCTAATGTCATTGCAGGATCGCACTGAGCAGGTCCGATAATGCAACCACCGATCAGCTCCCGCCTACAGAAAACCCACAATATTCAACAGCTTTTATGTAGACTTGTGTGAAGGCAAATTTCGCATAAGCTGATCTTACTACATTGTACCCTGCCAAGCTCAAGTTTACAGCAAGTCACGTCGACAAGACTACTTCACAGTTAGTCAATGCATAGTTTTATGAAAATATAGATAGAATTGAGATCGAGTTTAAAAGATACTAGATGCATAAGAAATAAATATCCAGCCAATACAAGCTCATGCCTTCATGGTCCACAATTGTCAGAGTTACTTGCGGGATTCAGCCTTCCTCTGTTCTTTGGCTGCCAAGAAGAAAAATATGAATCAGTATCAAGAAAATGTAGGCAAAAATGATTTTGGAGCTACTAAACAGGAATCAAACTATCAAAATGATTTCTGGAGCAAAATATCAAAGAAACATATGTACTACATTTAACTAATAAAACAGGTGGTCGTCAAACAATCTATGTTTCAATAGGATATATTTGCAATCGGTTCTGAATCAACACAAGAAAAAAAACCTAGGCCATGAAGCAATATACAAATAACAAGAGATGTACCAGCTTTCTCCTCTTCACGTTTCTTTGCAGCATCAGCTCTTTGCTGTCTTATTAAAGCAAGGCGTTCTGCATTTGCAAAACAAGAAAGGTTATGGCAATTTGCAAATCACAAGGAATGCCTCAACATTGAAGGTAGGCAGGTGTGCATCACAACATATTAAAGCAAGAAGTTGTGCTTCAATATCTACATTTGGTGACAACACATTATGAGACTTTTTCTATGAGCTAAAAACTCTATATTCTTGAAAGCTAAATGCAAAAGGGCATGTCTAACATTACATGGCAGATGTGTAAAGTTCTGGTTTACTTTATTTTCATCCAAACCAGCCTACTTCCCTCTGTTGTGTTGTCTGTTTCTACGGAGATTAAGTTTCTTATCACAATGTGTCCATAGGAGCAAGCTCATGGCGATGGCTATTACAGAAGTACATACGTAACCACGGCCAACAAGAAATACCAAGATAAAGGAAGAGATAGGTGCAACATAGAAAAAAAATCTCACCCAAATCCTTCCTGGCCTGTTCTGTTTTCCCTTGCTCCTGAAGCTTCATATAACGCTCGTGAGCTTTTTGTTTCTCAATCTCCTCTCTATAAAACAAACATGGCAGCAGTGTGACAACAGAGTTGATGAAATTGAAAAAGTTTTGTAACAATGCATACGTGCATGTGAGAAGGGTAGATAAGCTGGTACCAACTTCAGAGTAACAGATGCAAATTCATCCCACCCACCCACATATACCCTTTTTGGAGTATGATTACAGAAAAAGTGAATGCCAAGAGAGTGACTACACAACATACAAAAACTGAGATAAGTTATCTACAGCAACTCATGAAAGCATGAAACGCCAGTTGTAACTGGGAAACAAAACAGTAGCAAGTCTCGTATACCATGGTTATTAAAGCGATAAGACGAGGCGAGACAACTTACCACCTTTTTACTGCCAAAGCACTTAAGGCGCGTGCGAGGCAAGTCGACGCCATACACATCAAAATTTAACAATTAACAGTAGCATCAAGCCATCAGCTATTAAGTCAATGGCTTGATGCTACTGTTAAATGGCATTAACATTTAACAACAAAATGTAAGGAACCACGGTTTTGCAAACACATAGCACAGCCACAGCACCTTTCTGCGATCAACTCGGAGCTCCTAAGGTTCAAATTAGAAGAATCTAATACATCTAAGGACTAATATACAATATCTACAAACCTGGAGGGCCGCATTGCAAAAATTCCAAAAATCCCGATCAGCTACTTAACCCTAGCGCCACCCCCGTTCTAGCTCTCCTCCCCCTTATCTGCTCTCCTTCCACCAACGCCACCTTTCTTCTCCCTCCTCTCTGCCGCCAGCGCGCCACCCTCCATAGCACCCTTGCCATTTCCGCTAACGTCACTGCTTCATTTCCCCTACTCGCCAGATCCACACCACCCACTCAAGATCGGTGTGCCACCAAGTACGCCGCCGCCAGATCGACACCACCATCCACATCCTCCCTTGCTTCTTCCCTTACTCCGGCGACGACTTCGGCTTCGCTTGCTTCTAGTCCATCTTCCATGGAGTATACTATGTTTTGTACTAGCTTTTAGGTTTTCTTCATCTACTGACTCATTGCATTACTTATTTTTCCATACCCAAAGGTTTCAATAAACATTTTTCTTCATGCTAAATAAATATTGGCAGCAAGAGATGACACAAAAACAGAGAGCAAGTATGAAAACATGTAAAAACTGCACCTTTCACGCCTCGAGAGTTCAGTTGTCTTTCCAAGCTGTACAGCACAAACTTAGTTAGTTGGATATACGCATGCAAAATTATTCAGTATGTAAAGACAAAAGGATTCAAAGACAAAAGGATTCAAATACAGCTAATAAATAAGTCGGCTCAAAAAATTAACCATAATAACGAGCTATATGCTTGGTACAACAGTATTGGAGGTAACAGCTTGCAGGATAACATTACCATGTAAAATCCTAGCATAATCTGAACTTGAAGATAACTAGATAAAGCACCATGTTCCTCACTTGACTTTTCATGAATAATAACAATAGGGCAACTCCATTTATATACCACCATAGCTTAGACAACGGAGGAAAAGACAAGGGAACTTCTGATACTAACACCGCCATGGCATAGAATTTTATGATATTTCGCTACTAACAGCATACATATGATGATGAGAAAAAAGACAGAATATGGTCCCAGATGATACGGTTGGTCCACAACTTACATCAACTTCCTTGGCTTTTATATTCTTCGCTTTCACCAGGTTTGGATTTTCAATCTGAATAAGACCTTCAGTTCCTTTATGTTTCTGGGAATATTATACATTAAATCAGATTGATAAACAATGAACCTTGCACATGAACATATACTTGCAGGAGGACAAGTTCTTACAGCCTTCCCTTCAGAGTCATCTTCAGATTCTTCCTCCTCTTCAGATTCTTCTCTTTCTTCCTCTTCCTCTTCAGCTATATTCTATTTGATTTTTAATGGAAATTGATTGTCAAATAAGAATATGATAAGAGAACATTTGTGGTACACCTAAAAAACTTTTTATAGATATGCACACTTTATAACTCCTAGTATTTCTTCATTTAACCACTAATTGGTGGAATTGATTGTAATCGTCGCAATTTTTTCTGCACAATCAGATTGGTAAATGTACAATCCCAATTGTGATAAAGTAGCATCAGAATACAAACACAGCTGAACAATTAAGAATTAGCTAAAGGATTGTTAGAATGACTTAACTGCTGAAACTAAATACAAACATGTAAATGGTGTTGTTCTGGGCATTGGCAACATTAAATATCACGATTACAATACATGAACTATATTCAATATAATCCAAAACATGTAACTCACAAACAAATCCTTTGGCTTGTGGTAGTGCATAATGGTAGAAAACCATAAGGAGAAAAATATTATGGACATGAAGTTAATTTAATAGAAGTGTAAACCTTCTTAAATGTGCGTGGACGCCCTGAAGTTCCAGCAGCTGCATTTATTTGAATAGAAAAGTTTCAGAAATAAGTCAAAAAAAATTGCACACAGGTGGATATCAAAGGGAAAACAGCCAAATACAGACGCTCAAATAGTAAAAATGAACCAAAAAATGATTGTTAGATGCATGCAAAGAACTTCAAATGTTGCATATCTCTCCTGTATCCTGCCTCAAACGAGCTTCTTTGTCTGAGACTAGATAAGGGAATATACAGGGTGCTATTGATTTCTCACTGCGTTTAAACTTCACATAAACACTTTTCCGTGAAGATCTCTAACTGTGAAAGTAAATTGAAAATTTTCGAATAATCAAAAGCAGAATAGAATCAAGCTGCCCAACTGCATCAGATGGAGAAGGCATCTAAACCTCCGGAAAAGACAGTGACCCAAACTACGCAAAAAATGTGCAGATAAGTGCCTGAGCATCCAAACCAAACAACGTTAACACCGATGCTAAACCGACGCTAACACACCCAGACTAGATCAACGAATCACCCCAACATCAACGACCCAACACACCACGGAATCGAATCGTTTTATGCTGACCCGTGCCTCCTAGTAAAAGCGGGCATCTCGACGTCACCACAAGCTAACTCCTAGCGCTCTTATTCTACTAGAACACCCCGATCAAGCCAACACGACCTCGCCGCAACATCAGATCAAGCAGTCGCCTCGAAGACGGCAGCAGACAAAGCTCCCGACTTGGCACCAAATTTTCACTGAAATGAAAAAGAGAATCGAAAGGAGGCCAGGGCGCATCGTTACCGATCTCCTCGGGGGTGGAGAAGTTGCGGCGGCCGGTGGGCTTGCCCTTGAACTTGCCCCTCCCCATGGCTGCGGCGGCTGGCGAGGAGAGAGGAGGGGGCGAGTTGTGTGGGAGGGAGGGAGAGAGGGAAGGGAAGAGGAGGGGTGTTCGCCTAAGCTGCACGCGGGGTGGGGATCGGAAACCCTACCGCCACGACCGCTTTTACAGTGGTGGGCTGGGAACCGGGCGAGGATTCCAGGCTGCCCAATGGACGATGGATGGTGGCTGCGTCGAGCCGCTGAAGTCTGAACTAGCTTGTTATGACGTGGAGAACTCAGAGAGATTGAAAATTGAGAAATTGTCAATCATTCATCATTCTCGTTAGTGTTTGATTATATATATATATATATTTTTTGTTATGAAATAAGGAAGTTCAATCGTGTTTGATTAGGACTCTAAATCTTATTTGTATGGACGAATTCGAACTCTTCTCTTCTCTCCTATATATATTAGGTGTGCCCTACTGTAAACGGTGAATCAATAAAGAGAGATACTTTCACCTATATTGTGTGCTCTTCGTGTTCTTGTTCTTGGATTGCAATCTACGAATTGGTGATTGATCGCTGGTGTTCGACTAAGTTTCACAACACGTTATCAGCACGAGTCTCTACCACAAGAAGGAGGATCGTCAACTATAACGAACGATCTACTATCGGCGATTGATCGCCTGATCCGATCTGCAATCAACTCGTCATCACGCCGACATCCACTCGGATTATCGAAAAAGTCTTACGCGACTCTATCCTACGCGATAGTCTACAAATTTTCTCTACAGGTCAAATTAAAGTATTAAATTGGCATGATCCGTTAAATTGCAAAGAGACAACATGATCTGTTATATTGCATTTGAGACAACATGATCTGTTAAATTGTAATTGAGGTTGAATAGCAGATCAAAATTTCTACACACGAATTTAGTATATCGGAATTTTAAGGTTACTTTGCGATCGATCCAGTAGATGTTTTTTTTTCGCCACCGCGTCAGGCATCTGCGCGCCCCGCTAGCGCCTTTCGGACGGCTCAGCACGGCACCATCGTCGCCGCATCGGCCTACGCACCAGCCGGCGTCCATGAATGCATTGATGCTGGTTCGGCGGCACCAGTACACGAAGCCGACGGCTTTTACGCCCGCGCTGCCAGAAGTCGCGCTATGCTGCTTCGTGTCCCGAATCACGGAATGTCGCGCCCGCAGTCGCTTTGCTTGTCGACGGAAGTTGAGGCGGCCTGTGCCCTTGCTCGCTGGAAGTCGAAGCAACGCGCCCCTTGCTCGTCGGTAGCTGAAGCGTCGCGCCTCCTCAACTTTCACGGCCGCTGCAGTCGCGCTCGGTTTCTCCTCGGCCTGCGCACCGGCGAGTCCGTCTTGTTCCAGCGCCGACGTCCCGAAGCACGGTGCCGAGCGACTATAAACGGAACCGACCGGATTTCAATTTAGTTGTGAGATCTATTTTGAATCCGGATGGAGGCAGACTGCCCATGAAAAAAAAATGGTATGCCGACCGTGCAATCAAGAAGGGACACTGCAATGGTAGGATTCGGGTGCCACCAATGCTGTGATCAAGACCTTGATGGCTTTCTTTGATAAGAATATGGTGGCAGTTACGGTTTGGCATTATTTTTCCCCATTTGGGCAGTCAGGCCAGACTATTTTTTGGGCTATTCGGCCCGATGTCTGTACGGCTTGCTTTACCTAAAATAAAAATAAAAATAAAATAAAAAATTTAGCCCACATTGGATGTTTCATGATCTGTGTTTACTTTCTAGCATTATAACATGTTTAATATGAGCTGAAATTCACTTTTCTGTTATTTAAGTAATTCTGAAAATTGCTTACTAATTAACAGAAAATGATAGAAAATTATGGAAATAATCGAGCTATCAAAGCAGTTTTGGGTTTGAGGGCATAAATGGTTGGGTTTCTTTGATTTCTGTTTTGAAGGAATGGATACATGACAATTGGTATCTAAGGAAAACACACATGAGGCTAGGTTTCTTAATTGGCGCCCGGAATTGGGAAGTGCTCCCTCCCTCATGTGAGCTCTCGGGGCGGGTTGACCTGGCCAAGAGTCATGTTGACGGAGGCATTCATTATATGTTTTCATATCTAACCAATAAGAGTTACATAAGATGTAATTAGCAAAAGTGTTGCTTACCCATGTTCCCATACTTTGTGTCATGTTCAGGGTATGAACTAGAGTAAAAACTACTCTGGTTCACCACCTCATCCCTTGATGCATCTATCATGACGTCATACTTCGATGACATGGGCATGTTTTACAAAGACGAAAGATGTAGCATATATATGAATATACGATGGGATTTGGGAGGGTAAACACTACATCTCTGAGATCAACTTTTACTCTATATAAGCTTTGAGAAAATCACATCGAACTCTATATAAGCTTTGAGAAAAATCACATCGGAATATCAAGCAGAGAGATAAAAATCAAATACGGGTGGCTTAATTGACAATAATGAATGATATATGTTGCTCTCTATCACACATACTGATTGACAAGAATAGAGTAGATGCTCGGTGCTCAGTCTAGATGCCATTGTTAGGAAGGCTGGAAGAGGATTAGAGGAAGAAGGATAGGAGAAGCATTAATCGTCGGTTGATAGTCTGAGCGGACATGGGTCTAGAGCATGGTGCATAGATTTTGAGCTAGCCGTAGTGTACATGTGATCATACAAGCTATTCTCTACTAAAAATATTTTTAGACCCTGGCTTTGCCACCATGAGCCCACTTGGTTCCGCCCCTGGTCATGTTGTTAGATTAAATTTCTTAGCTTGGTTTTCATGTTTATATACGTTGGACATATTATTTTCTGTTATTCAGTGATTCTAAAAATTGCTTGAAAATTAACAGAAAACTATGAAAAATGCTACAAAATTTTATATAGCATATTAAAAGCTCCATTTCTCTTGGATTAATTGTCCTAGCATAACTTCTATATTGATATATGTTGGATTTATTTTCATGTTACAAGGTAATTCTGAAAGTTGCTAAATAATTAGCAGAAAACCATGAAAATTGCTAGAAAAATTCTGGGAAACATTTAGATAATTATCTACTGAATAGATATAGACCAAGCTTAACTGATTGAATAGTGAGCATGCAATATAATGATTTTACCAGTAGTAAAAGTTATTTTGCATAAATAAAAATAGGATGTGTTAGACATCGCAAAGAGGAACTTATCAAGCTTGCCCTGAATGGCAACAATTACCTTACCCGGGCAATGAATACAAAGATTAATCTGTTAGCTCGAACTTTTAGAGCTACTATTTTCCCAGTCTGAAGCCGTTATCCTTGCTCTCCCCGAAAACCGTCAGATATGGTGAAGTATCATCACACACTTCCTAATGGGAGTCTTGCAGTGCCTGAAACACATGCAAAATGCTTAGCAGGCTAGCAATAGCCATGGCCGCAGTAAAAGCAAAATGATAAGAAGGGGAAGAGCAATTCATAGTGGAAAAGTAAAGATAAAGGGTCAGAGACTTCTAGAAGTAAGGTCGCAAACCCTGTTTTAGGTATGAATGCCTTGCCTATTGGTCATACAACTATTGCATCTTGAAGTATGTGGTAGGCCTTTACACAAAATCCACAGGAAAAATCAATAAGACTCGGTGTAAACAATATTGAATCATACTTCACTGTTCAACTTGTTGTTGACACAGGTGCTGGAAAGTGTGATAATATGGTTATTAAAATTATAAAGTTCGAGGGGTCCCAGAAGGACATATACGACTCATATGGAGACTAGATTAGTCTCCTGAGTATTCCTTCCTTTGCTAGTCGATGTCACATATCCCTTATAAGTTTTCTTATCAGTTTAGCTCTAGTTCCTGAATGAACATTTGGTCTACGCTCCTGTTGAGTGGTTATCATTTAAAATTGAATAAATTGATATTTCTCAGATATTTGTTTAATTGTGCTATGTTTGTTCTATATTCTACAATTTGTTCCTAGTGCAACAATTGTTTGATTGATAAATCATACTTTTAATATAGAACAAAGTATAATCCGATAGCGGAGGAGAAAAACTGTCTAGAAGACAGTTGACAGTTGTGCCACACTAAGTGAATTGGAATTATTATGATTATCACCAGAAGTGATACTCTCATAGTTGGCACTAGAAGAATGCCATATTATATACTGAGTCCAGTCGTACTCTCTTAAAAGTTTTAAAGACATTAGTCTGAATCGTTTCCACATAGAGACAAAGAGTGAGGATGGTACAGAATACCTCCTCATAACTAAATTTAATGGGTGTAATTAACATGTGGTTAAAATCTTCATTCATTCTCCTCCGGATTATACTATGCACATATAAAACCTGAAGTTTGTGTTGTGATGAAAACCCAGAAATATTTAAGATCTAGCAGATCGATTGGGTTATCTTGAGTTGAAAATTATAAGAAGACTAATCATAATTCTACTGCCATAGCATAAAGACTTTCCTAGACTTGAAGTTTTCTTATGCCCTAGTTGCGCTAAAGGAAAGATCATACTTAGATATTCTTACCTAAAAAGTTAGGGAAGAATTACTGAATTTCCTGAAGAAAATTTAAAGTGATATTTGTGGACCTATTCAACCCCTGCCAGGCCCCTTCTAAGAAATTTTATGGTACTGATAGATGCTTCTTTTAGATGATCCTATGTAGGTCTCTTATCTACTAGGAACCATGCTTCCACCAAATTAATTGCCCAAGTTATTAAGAGCCTACTTTCCAGAAGAAAGGATCAAGTTTATTTGAATGGGAAATGCTGACGAGTTTATCTCAAAGCATGTAATGATTATTATATGGCTCCGAGAGTTAATGTAGAGCATCTCGTACCTAATATCCACACTTAAAATGGCCCTGAAGAGTCAATATATTAAAAGAACAAAACTCACTATATTGCTTGGCCGCTCTTGCAGAATAGTTGGTTTTCCACCAGTTGTTGGGGCCACGCTTGATCTTGCATCTTCTTGGTAATAATTCAACTCAGATCCAAGCACATCCGAAATTTCCCCATTGCGAGATAGTGCGTGGAAAAGAATTAAGTATTTCCCATCTGCAAAAACTCCGGTGTCTTTGTATACATGCCAATCTCTCCACCACAGCGTACAACCATAGGACCTCACCAGAAGTTGAGGATCTATGTAGGTTATGAATCTCCGTCATGTATTAAAATACCTAGAGCCTATGATGAGGGATCTGTACACGGCTTGGTACGCTGATTATACTAAGGACATTTTCTGGCATTAAGGGGAGATAAGTACCACATTAGAGAATGCCTAGTCCTTAGATCCACTCACTAGAGAGACCGAACTTGAAGTTCGGAGGATAATAAATCTGCAATAAATAAGCTAATGATCTGCCAAATGCCTTCACTGGTCGTAAAGGAGTGAAAGATCTCATATACCTGAAGTGTATGCACCTGAAAGAGTGGAGATACCCTAGAAGGATATTGAACCCACTCTTAACCCTCGTGATAAGAAGAGGGGGAGGCCTCCAGGTGCACGGGACTCAATTCCACGAAGACGTCCGCATAAGTAGAGAACAGAATAAAATGAGAACACTACCTGTGACAGTGGAAGAACCTCAACCTGATGTTGGGAAAATCCTTGAAGTGAGCCATCCTGGAGATGGTAACATCCCTGAAGTGATCCATCCTGAAGATGATAACCCCAGTGTATATTTGCGCGCACAATTCCACGCTAGGAAGTCGGAACACCCAGACTCCGTTGTTGTGGGAAATCACGAGGAGCTGTAAGAAATTAATATAGATATATCCCCGAGGTGATACCGGAGAAATGAATAAAAGAAATACTACAATTGTCGACATATATTTGCCTTTGCTAAAAAGCTGGATCCAGAACCAAAGTCCATGGCAGAGTGCCAGAAGCGCTCTGATAGGGTCAAACAAAAGAAGCAATTGAGGCAGCGCTCGCTTAATAAGAGGAAAGTTCCTGGTCCTGTTGACTGAACATTTCCTAAAGTGCTCCCTAAAGGATCAAATAGGTTTTTCATCCAGAAGAGAAATGAAAACACCCAGGTGGTGAGATATAAAAGCGAGGCTTGTAGCACAAAGGTTCACGCAGAGACCCGGCATCGATTACGTTGAAACCTATTCTCCTGTGGTGAGTGGAATAACGTTCGATATGTAATAATTAATGGCAGCAAGCTTAATTTTGTCAAACGCTTACGAATTGGTGATTGATCGTGGGTGTTCGACTCGTTTCATAATATATATATATATATATATATATATATATATATATATATAAGATTAAGGTGTCTATTCAAGAAAGACGTCTCTCCGAATAGACACTTTTTGGCAATTAACAACTATTAATTGCAGTTATACAAGATTGATCACATGATTAATTTCATAACACTCCCCGTTGATCAATTTCTTCACTTGTATATATCTTGTAAGTTCCTCTAAAAACCCTATAAAAAATATGAGAAATAATCGCATGATAATAATATGTCATTGAAAAACCATTGAAAAACCTAAAGGGAAAAATATTAGGAGAAAAATAATATGGCATATATATCTATACTTGTATTTATATTGTCTCATTAAAAATCTTATATGAGAAAACCATTGGAAAAATTCGTAAAGGAAAAGTGTGCAATATAATTTGATGATTATTAACAGGTTATAGATTAGAAGTTTACTCCCCTTGAATCTTGCAGATCTTGAAGTCGTCTCATACCAATTCTATGAACATATTTTTGGAACATAGATGTTGCCATGTTGGTAAAGATTTTGTGAATAAATCTACAAGATTTTTACATGATTTTGTTTGCAATATATTTATTTCTCCACTTTTCTGTAATTCATGTGGAAAAAAAATTTAGGAGCAATGTGTTTAGTGATATTGCTCTTTATATAATCTGTATTCATTTGAGTAAGACAAGTTGTATTATCTTCATAGATAATAGTAGATGATTCTAATGAACCAACCACATGATTTTTGAATATGGTTAATCATTTTGCGAAGCCATACATATTCCTGTGATGCTTCATATAATGCAATTATTCCAGAATGATTTGTGGAAGTAGCAACGAGAGTTTGTTTCGATGATTTTCACAAAAATGCAGTACCTCCATATAAATAAACAAAACCAATCTATGATCTGACATTATGGGGATCTGATGGTAGCCTACATCAGTATATCCTACTAATGTCATATTTTGATTTTTCTGATAGAATAAACCAAGATCGTTTGTACCTTGTACATATCTGAAGATATTTTTTATACCAGCCATATGCTTTTTTGTTGGAGCTGCACTGTCTTGCTAATAAATTGACTGAAAATGAAATGTCAAGTCTCGTACAATTTGTAAGATACATAAGAGCTCCAATGGCACTGAGATATGGAACTTCAGATTCCAATATCTCTTCATTTTCATCTTTTGGTCTAAATGGATCCGTATTCATATTTAGGGATCTAACAACCATAGGTGTTTTTGATGGATATGATTTATCCATATTAATTTTTTCTAAAATTTTCTGGATATATGTAGACTAGTTTACCAATATTTCAGAACTAAAGTGTTCAAGTTGTAGACCTAAGCAAAATTTGATTTTACCCAAATCTTTCATCTCAAATTCCGTCTTGAGATGATTGCTTGCTTCATTTATATCTTGTGTATTTCCAATGATGTTGAGATCATAAACATATATGGAGATGATACAAAATCCAGTTGTGGATTTCTTTATAAATACACATGGGCAATCATCGTTATTGGGGTAATCCTTATGTAAAAGGAACTTATATATATATACTAATATAAATTTGCAGTTGGTGGCAGCAGTCCGTTCTTCTTACCCCCCATATCTCCAATAATGGCAGGTCATTATAGTTAATTATTTTTCCTGATTTACAACCAGCCATATCTCTCTAAATATGGCTGATTATTATAGCAAAATCCCTGATTATTGCTGGTAATTAATAGCCGCCAATCATTCCTTTTGTACTCTATATATCTTTGTCAGTTTTCACAGAATCAATCAAGAGAATTCATTCAAGATTTCCCATGTCGTCTTGCCGCGGTGAATGAACTTGATGAGGCGATCAATAAGTGACGGACCAACGTACATGGCCGTGAGGCGCAGAAGCCG
>JAYEVE010001732.1:0-13797 GCA_036346375.1 Guadua angustifolia
AAAAGTCCTTTTAAAATTACGGTGAAAGGACCATTGTGATTTTAATTTTTTAAAAACTCGGGCTGAAAAGAACCGAACTCTGAGGTCTTTTTGTAAAATAATCGGTAGAAGGACCGTTAAGTGATTTATAATTTCTTTGTAGAAAGGACAGTTAGCGATTTCGATCTTGGCGGGCTTTTCCAAAAAGCGAATGGCGTAGCACCCTAGTTTACGAATCTTCGACTTTAAAGATAAGTATATTATAAGTCCTTGAAATGACATCGTATTTGAGTATTGGAGGCCTTTGGGGACGGAATTTGCAAATCCGGACCCTCGTGTTTAGCACTAGTCGAGGATCACGCTAGTGCCACGTTCAACATCGGTACATATCACGAGACATATCCACGAAATAATAAGTACTTTAATTAAATACTCAAACTAGTTGATTGACCTTATGGTCAAGTTACAAAATCCGCCTCATGAGCAAGACTTATTAAAATATTCAAATCGTGGAAATAAAATAAACTCGTGGCGCAACCAATTTGCCACGAACTGGCCCAGGCTCGCTCCTAGTTAAATCGGCTCCTCTGATACTCCTCCTCTGGCGGGGGTTGCTTCTTCTTCAAGCGAAGTTGTGTTGTTGTGGGGTGAGTACTTTGAGCACTCGGCAAGTCATGCCTGAAATGCAAATCTAATATTCTACATGCATGGCTTAGTACAAAGGATAGGCTATGGTTCATGATCGACATTCAAGATAAGCGATAATAGATTACAAGCGATAAAAGCATAGTAGGAATAGTAGCTTTCACAAACATTTCAATCATAAATCACTTTTCCATCCTAAGTCATGTTCATCATCACCAAAGCATTTTCCATCAACAAGTCATTTTTTATGAAAATCTAACCCTTGGCCATAATCAAGGCGATGCTCATCAGTGAAACGGCTATTGAATAGGTTGTACACTCTGCGGAGGTTATACACTTTACCCACAAGATCTGGTCAAATACCACCAAGGCAAATAACAATGTGAAGCCTTTCCAAGTTCCATCTAAACTTCGTCTTGCCTAAGGTTTCAACCTTGGAGGTGGTTACCACACCAGGCCCCTCTTGCGCCATGTGAGTTCTCATTCCTTCTCAGGGCCTCACACCACCACGTCGAAGAATAGATTTCCCGGTTTACTCACTAAGCCAGTCCCATTACGGGCTTGTGGTTGTATAGAGACTTCAGGTTCAAATGCTCTAAGGTTAAGTCCTTAGTTGGCGAGGCAAGACTAACCAAGTGTGATCTCCATATCAAAACCAATAAAAACCAAATTCGACCTTGATTGCCACTCTTGGCCCACGAAACAATCTTGCCGCATGCCTCGGTCTAAATCATTTTCCCACGGTTCTTTACCATTGCACCACGTGCCATCATCAACTCAATAACACATGTCTCATTCACAAAACAAGTTCCATATCTCATTAAGTCAATATTTTACTTTGGTACTTCCAAAATCATGAATTGTCACGTGGCGGGCTAAGCATACTACTTGGTCTACTCAACCCATGTTGGCAATTAAATAATGTCCAACTATTAATCCACAACCTAGGGTGACAAATGATTCATGGCCTACAATTATTTCACGACAAGGTGGCATCGGCAACTAGGCATTGCTAATCCCAAAAATGCATTCAATCAAATTTTTACTAAATTAGCATGCAATAAATTAAATCAAAATAATTTTCTCTAATAGGTTCAACATGATCAAACACAACTTGCCTTCAAAAAACTTGATTACGGCTCACAGGCTTGCTCTGGGTGAGAACCTCTCCCGAAACCCCCGGGCACTTCAGCGTCTCTGGCATAGCAAACACAAACAATAAAATAAATAAACAGTAGGCAAACAGTGCTAAAAATTCAATTAAAATTCATAAACAGAAAGATCACAATTTTACAAATTTATAAAATGGGAATCACTCAAATCGGAGTTAAAAGCATAAAGTTATAAGCATTTGAAGTTTCAAAATATATTTAAAATCAATATACCGAATTAAATAAATATTTTCTTTTGGAAAATCAATTATTAAATCATCTGTGACCGTGTAAGCCGCAGAGGTGACCGTGGACTTCTTTGCGTCGTACGATCGACTATTTCTCGAGTGGGGGGTCCCCGTGGCGTCGGCATAGCGTCGTGATGGCGTCCTACCTGCGTCGTCTTGTGAAGTGGGCCCGTCTTTGTCGGCGTCTCGGTGAATAGTGCCGGTCACGGGTGACATATGGGTCAGGCGATCAGCGCTCCGCGCCGATCTTGGTGACGAGTGGGTCCCAGCGTCGGTGACCACGATGAAACGATTGCATGGTGCGGTGCGATTAATGGGATCTAGATCTAACGGATGAGGTTTGAAGATGAATTCTTGTGCAAAGCGGCGTGGCGGAATCCGGGTCGTCGATTGGAATCGGTGATCGTGGAAGCTCGCGGTTGGCCGATGTCGCTTGGCCGCTGGTGGCCGGGCGGAGGCAACTGACGTGGCGGCAGCTCCGTGCTCCGTGAAGAATAAGCGCTCCGGCGGCTTGCGAGAAGGACTCAAAGGACAACAGCGGCGGAAAGGTCACCGGCGGCAACAGGCAAGCAGTCTGGCGGATAACCGGGACAGGCGAGTCGTCGGCGGTGATGCGTCTCCGTGACGTCTGAGAATCTGGGTCGGCGTGGTGAGTTCCTGATCTGGTGTGGCGCCTTAAATAGTGCTCAACCTCAGTAATAAGCGGAAAGAGCCCTTTGGCCAGCCGGGTCGGCGACTTCGAGGCCAATCGGCGTAAGCTGGCAGCGGCCGTCGGATGGAATCGAGCAGGCTGCGTTAGGGTTTTCCGGAGCAGACGCGATCAACCCAACACTATTCATCGGGATTTTAATCCTTTTCGATTTAAAATAATTCAAAATTCAAATAATTTATTTGGGGCATTAAAATATCGAAGAATTCGGAAAAATTCTCAAAAATATTTTAAGACATTTGTGACTCAAATAAAATATTTTCAGCAAAAATTTATTTTAACTTTTCCATTATTTAATTAATTTGTTAAATGGCTTAATTCAAAATAAATTCAAATAATTTCAAATAAATCCAAATAAATCCAAATAAATTCGAAATTCCCAATTCAAAATTTTAAATGCAATAAAAGCAAAATTGGGGTGTTAAAACCTCCCCCATATGAATCTCGACCAAGAGATTGAGTTTGCAAAGAATAGGTTGAGTTTCCTTCTTGAGGTCTTCTTCACGCTCCAGGTTGCTTCACTCTGAATGGTTACTCCTTTGAACTCTGCGAAGCGGGTTGATTTATTTCTCGTCTCAGATCCATTGTGTCCAAGATCTTCACGGTACTCTCTATAAGTCAAATCCTCCTGCGGCTCATAGCCTCTAGCAGCATCTCTTCCGGCACTTCGGGAGCACTTCTTTAGTTGTGACATGGAACACATCATGCACACTGCTAGAATTACGGTAACTCCAGTGATCGCCACTTCACCTCTCGACTTAGGATCTTGAATGGACCAACATATCTTGGTGCTAACTTCCCTTTAGTGTGGAACCTCTTAACTCCTTTGAGTGGGGTAACTCTGAGATACAAAATCTTGACTCAGGCTTCGAGATCCTGCAGCGATTATCGGCGTAACTCTTACATCTTGATTGTGCAATTTTCAACCTTTCACGATCATGGCTTCTCTGCTCGACTTCTCGAAGAATATCCGGAAACATATGCGTTCGGTCTCATTCAATTCAACGGCGTTAAGCGAAGTCGCCATATAATTAGCGAATGGCGACATCGCAAACTTGCACTGTGCTTGTTGTTGTTAGTGAACTTCGGCGTCACAGCAAGCACTTGTCGATGTTGTGTAAGCCATGCCCTCAACATGTCCTCCGATGTCGATTAACTTTCCAGTTTGCCCATCGTGCATGGGTGATATGATCTTGAAGTTCAAGCGAGTCCCTAAAGCCTCATGCGACTTATCCCAAAATCTTGAGGTAAGCGGGTACCTCATCGTACAATTCTCTTGAACTCCGTGTAGACATACAATTCTTGACATATATCGTCACTAAGCGGTCCCACTGAGTATATCTTCTTTGGGTATAGTGAGCAACCTTTGTCAAGCGGTCCACTATAACCCATATAGAATCATACCACATACGGGTCCTTGGTAAGCCGGTAATGAAATCCATTCGATTCTTCCATTTCCACTCGGGTATCTTAAGTGGGTTGTATAACCCTGTGCCTCGATGCATTGCTTTGATTCTTTGACATATGTCGCTGGCATAACATGCTCTGCAACTTCACGCTTCATGCTTGTACAAAATCTTTCCTTGGTCTTGGTACATCTTAGCGCTTCCGGATGAATTGAGTACTTGGAATCATGGGCCTCCTCAAAATCGGTATTGACTCCTTCTGTCTTTAGTACAAATGCGATTCTTGATCCACAATGTACCTCGTTCATCATTGAAATCCTTCGCCTTGCCTTCCTCCATTTTGGACTTAATTCTCTGAATCTTGACATGTCATACATCCTTCACGAATCTGATCTTCGGGTGGCTTCACCTCTAGGCTAAAGAATCCCTAAACAACTTCCATCTTCAACCAAAATTCCTTGCATAACTTTTTGGTTTTCTCCCATCAACATGTTCCTTTATGTGGCTCTTTCGACTTAAAGCATCGCCACTACATTGGCTTTTAGGGTGATAATGAATTCCCAGTTGTAATCCTAATGCTCAACCATCTCCTCTTCTCATGTTGGTCAATTGTGTAATATATATTTAAGACTCTTATGGTCGGTGTACACCTCACATCATTCCCAATTAAATAGTTATAGCCATAACTTCAAAGCGTGTACCCGCAGCGCTAATTCCAAATCATCGTCGGATAGTTCTCCTCATGCGGCCTCAAGCGCTTAGATGCATATACAGCGACCTTCTGGTTTGCGTGTCATAGCCAAGGTCCTTGGCGATGCATCACAATATATATCAAAGCTACGGCAAATCGGTAGAACTAACTCTTGGTCTTGTTGTCGAGCGTTTCTTCAACTCCAAAAACTCCGCTCGCATTCGGCGTCCATGCAAACTTCTTCTCCTTTTCCAACAATTGCGTAAGGCCTGCCATGATAGTTGAGAATCCTTCAATAAATCGTAATAACATGGCCATTCCAAAGAAACTCAGTTTGGGTCACCGTTTGGGTGGCTCCCAATGCAATTCTGCTTCTACCTTACTTGGATCAAGCTGCGACTCCTTGGCGGTTACTACATGTCAAGGAATTCCACCTTGTTCTTCCAAAAATCTTACTAAACTTAGCAAAAGTTCTTTGTTCTCTTACTTCTCGGGACTAGCTTCAAATGTTAGCGCTCTTTTTTCTCGTCTTGGAGTAAACTAGAATGTCATCTATGAACACAACAACGAACTTGTCCAGATATTCCATGAAAACCTTGTTCATCATGTTCATGAAATCTGCAGTGCATTTGTCAAACCAAAAGACATAGCGTAAACTCGTAGTGTCCATATCTTGGTAATCGGTCTTGGCATCCTCGATCTAATCTTCGGTTTGGTGATATCACGATCGTAGATCAATTTTGGAGAAAACTCGGCTCCTCTCAAGTGATCAAATAGGTCATCGATCCTGGGTAGCGGATACTTATTCTTTATAGTGACTTCATTTAGCATTTCGATAATCCACACATCAAATAACTCCGTCTTCTTCTTGACAAGCAGCCAAGTTGCTCCCCATGGTGGACGTTTCGATAAATCCCTTATCCATCAACTCCTCAATGCCTTCTTCATTTCCACTAGCTCATCGGTTGACATCAGATAAGGTCTCTTAGCTATCAGTTGTTCAGTACTAACTCAATTACAAACTCTATGTCACACATCGGTGGCATCGGGTAAATCCTCAAAATACATCAGGGTATTCTCGACAAGTGGTACATCTTCTATCTTTGTTAGCTTTGTTGACCATCAAGCTGTCCCTCTGAGCAGCGATGTTTGAAACTCTTTTTCCTCACAAGGACTCTCGTGATATGACTCCGTCCACGTCTAATACAACCTTGTTTTAATAACGATCCATTCCCAAAATAACATCTAAGGTACAGGTATCTAACACCACTAAGTTTGCTAGGAACTCTGTTCCATCTATAAACAACTTTACCCAGAACATCCTACATCGGATCGGAGTTACGATCCGAGGATTATACTAGCAATACATGCCTAAGGTTCACCATTTTCAACCCATTGTTCTGACAAAATCAGGGATATAAGCAGATGTGAGCTCGAATCAAATAAAAGCATTGCAGTCTTTGAGTTGACAAGTAACTTACCGATCTGACGTCCGATTAGCATTACTGCCGCCAATGACATGATTGACTACGCCTCTTACCCTGATCGTGTGGCTCAGTTACGTAGCTCCGGCTTAGTCTGGCGCGGTGTCTTTGTTGGAGTAGTCCAGATTGAAGCGAGCTGGTGTCCTCCTCCTCCCTTCTTGGGACAATAATTGGCAAAGTGTGCAGCTCGTTACCAAATGAAACAACAGCTCTGCATTACTTTGGCTTCACCTGGGTGTGTTCCCCAACTTGTCTTTGGTGTCTGAAAATTTTGTCACTTGGTCTGGAGTCTTGGTGGCGGCGTTGACATCACATTCCTTGGTTGAAATCGAAGAAGCTGGTTTGGCGCAACCCTCAAGCCTGCGCTCCACTGCGTGCTCCTATTTGTGCCATCCTGCGCTTCGGTTGTCCTCGGTTCCTTACGCTTGTCCTCAATGGTAGCCTTGTTCACTAGCTCTTGAAAATCCGGAAAGTGTGGGTTATGAGTCCCACGCAATCCTGTCAGTCCTTTCATGAAGCAGAAGCACGGCCTTGTCGTTACTTTCGTCCTCGGTGCGTGGCGTGCTATTGCGTGAACTTGTTGAGATATTAGGACCTTGGTTGATTGCCTGCCTTGTGCCCCAAACTCTTCCTTTTCAGCTCCATTACCTTGCCTTTGCACAATCTGCCGGAAGCGGCCGTGAACTCCTCGGTGATGTCCTGCGGGTGCTCATGAAATGCGATGAATTCTCCCACCATTGTGGCAGTTCCTTCAAAGTGATGAGAGGCATAAGTACCCTCTCATTTCCTTCACCTTGAGTAATGTGCAACTTTCTCTCTATCGTCCTCGATAATCATGCACTCCAATGGATTAGGCGTTTCGGAAAACGTTGGCGGCAATCCTCATGAATTCACAGCGACCTCGAGTGTGGCCTCTGCCTTTGGGTTGGCTTTGTTGACAATGGCGCGGCAGGCGATGACTTTCTTTCTTTGCATCATGGCATGCATCAGCCCAGGTGCAATGACAATAAAAGATCCAAGGTTACGCATATCAGCGGCGGTGCTGGTTGAGGTCCTTATCCTTCACCCTCGTTGTTTCGGTGGCGTGAACCATTCCCATTTCCTCCTTGATTTTCAGTGTTCACCATCTGCGATTGCGCCATAGTTTAGAGCGAGAGGAAATAAGAATAGACAAGTAATAGAGTACTTATCTTGAGGAAGGTGTAACACAAAATCAACTTTATTACTTTATTAATATTTGGGTAGTTGCTCACAATGCCTAAGGGCCTTGCAACACATACCAATCACTCCAAGCATGAAAAACCGTCGAGCTAACACTCATGAGTCAAGCGCCTCTAAGGGTGACTCTTATTCCAAAGCCGACTCATGCAGTCTCAGCGCTAATTCTGCGCTCACTCCTCGGCCAACCCCACCGGAACTTCTGGTGGATACTGCCGTGGTGTCTTTGGTGCAGGTACAAACCTATCCCAGCGATCATGTTGGCTGGACCTCCTGCTCGGCTCAACCTCCTCTCTCCTCGCTTGGCCTCCTGAGCTCAGCTTCACTTCGCAGCTCGGCTCGGCTGCATTGGCCTCCCTCACAGCTCCTCCGGGATCACAGGTCGTGTAGCTCCGGCCAGCTCGGCTCACAGGTCCATGCTGTGCATCTCCAGTTCCCCAATCCTCGGATAGAGTGGGCCAAGTACTCACAAGTGCACAGCAGATGAGCCCTAAGCGTGTGAATTCATCAGAGACCTCTGCGGCTCTGAACCGTCGTCGATAACATCCTCTTGGCGATGACATATCGGCGGAGTGGGTGATCGTGGCATCCTCCTCTCGATGGGCTCTCGGTTGTAGCGAGTGTCTGCGTGGGTGGTGACGGAACCTTGTGCCATCCAACTCCACAGGGTGAATACGAGCAATCGCTCAGCCATGAATGCGATGTCTCACAGATCGGCGTCAAATGATGACCTCTGGCGATGATGCGGATGGGGCATTTCCTCGCCCTATCGGCGTAAACGCGATAGTGACATCGAGGCAATATCCGATCTGCCCGATCTCTGATAGTCCCCGTGGTCGGCTGTCATATCCTCGGCCGGTACATCATCGCCAACTCCATGGCGTACCCTCGATCTGCGCTCACCAAAAGTGGATCATCCTCATCGCTGAGGACACTCACGTGAAACTCACATATTTTAAAACAACGCCAAAGCGTGATAAATTCAGCAAGGGTGTAGAAGAGAGAAGGGTAAATCGGATGCATTATCATCTTGGCACATTTAACTCTTTAGAAAATAATTTTATCCTCCTCGACCATTCTAACTAAGGCCGATCCTCGATCGGTGTGGCTCGATACCACCTCTGTCGGGACGAATTTGCAATCCGGACCCTCGTGTTCAGCACTAGTCGAGGATCCGCTAGTGCACCACAGTTAACATCGGTACATATCGAGACATATCCAGCGAAATAATAAGTACTTTAATTAAATACTCAAACTAGTTGATTGACCTTATGGTCAGAGTTACAAAATCGCCTCAGGCGAGACTTATTAAAATATTCAAATCACAAATAAAATAAACTTCGTGGCCAACCAATTTGCCACGAAGCTAATTTGGACTCGCTCCTGTTAGTCGGCTCCTCTGATACTCCTCCTCTGAGGGTTGCTTCTTCTTCAAGCGAAGTTGTGTTGTTGTGGGGTGAGTACTTTGAGCACTCGGCAGTCATGCCTGAGAATGCAAATCTAATATTCTACATACATGGCTTAGTACAAAGGATAGGCTATGGTTCATGGCGATACAGCATTCAAGATAAGCATTAATAGATTACAAGCGATAAAGCGGTAGTAGGAATAGTAGCTTTCACAAACATTTCAATCGTAAATCACTTTTCCATCCTAAGTCATGTTCATCATCACCAACCCAAGCATTTTCCATCAACAAGTCATTTTTAATCTAACCTTGACCGTAATCATAGAGATGCTCAATCTGGTAAACGGCTATTGAATAGGTTGTACACTCTGCGGAGGTTATACACTTTACCCACGAATCTGAGGTCAAATACCACCGAGGCAAATATGAAGCCTTTCCAAAGTTCCATCTAAACTTCGTCTTTGCCGCTAAGGTTTCAACCTGGAGGTGGTTACCACAGGGCCCCCCTCTTGCGCCATGTGTTCTCATTCCGCCTGGGCCTCACACCACCACAGTGATGCAGAAGAATAGATTTCGATTTACTCGGCTAAGCCCGTCCCATTACGGACTTGTGGTTGTATGAGAGACTTCGGTTCAAATGCTCATGAGTTAAGTCCTTAGTTGGCCAGAGCAAGACCTAAATGTGATCTCCATATCAAAACCAATAAAACCAAATTCGGCCCGGATTTGCTCTTGGCCTGAGAAACAATCTTGCATGCCTCAGTCTAAATCATTTTCCCACCCGGTTCTTTACCATTGCACCACGTGCCATCATCAACTCAATAACATGTCTCATTCACAAAACAAGTTCCATATCTCATTAAGTCAATATTTTACTTTGGTACTCCAAAATCCAAGATTGTCCGTGGCTAAGCATACTACTTAGATCTACTCAACCCATGTTGGCAATTAAATAATGTCAACTATTAATCCACAACCTAGGGTGACAAATGATTCATGGCCTACAATTATTTGACAAGGTGGCATCTGACAACTAGGCATTTAGCTAATCCCAAAATGCATTCAATCAAATTTTTACTAAATTAGCATGCAATAAATTAAATCAAAATAATTTTCTCTAATAGGTTCAACATGATCAAACACAACTTGCCTTCAAAAAGTCGATTCGGCTCTGAGCTTGCTCACAGGTCGAGAACCTCTCCTCGAAACCGCCGCACTTCAACGTCTCGTATGTAAACACAAACAATAAAATAAATAAACAGTAGGCAAACAGTGCTCAAAATTCAATTAAAATTCATAAACAGAAAGATCACAATTTACAAATTTATAGAAATGGGAATCACTCAAATCGGAGTTAAAAGCAAAAGTTATAAGCATTTGAAGTTTCAAAATATATTTAAAATCAATATACCGAATTAAATAAATATTTTCTTTTGGGAAAATCAATTATGCGTCATCGTGACCGTGTAAACGGTGACCGTGGACTTCTTTGCGTCGAAAATCCTATTTCTCGACAAGGGGGTAAGTGGCGTCGGCATGCGTCAAGTGGCGTCCTACCCCGGTCGTCTTGGTGGAAGTGGGCCCGTCTTTCGGCGTCTCGGTGAATAGTGCTTCTGGTGACATGTGGGTCGGGTCGGCGACTCAGCGCCGATCCGGGTGGCGAGTGGGTCCCCGCGTCGATGCGATGAAACGTGCATGGTCGGTGCGATTGGCCGTGGGATCTGATCTAACGGATGAGGTTTGAAGATGAATTCTTGTGCAAGGCGGCGTGGCGGAAGGGTCGTCGATTGGAATCGACGTCGTGGAAACTCGCGAGGTTGGGGTGTGGGCGGCCGGGCGGAACGGCCGTGGCGGCAGCGCTCCGTGCTCCCCGTGAAGAATAGCCTCCGGCGCGGAGGACTCAAGGACCAACGGCGGCGGGAAGGTCACCGGCGGCCAAACAAGCAAACGGCGGATAACCGGAGACCCGAGTCGTCTGGGGGGGGCGTCTCCGGCGTCGGTCTGGTGGGTGGCGTGGTGAGGTTCCGAGCGGCGGCCCTTTAGTGCCCTCGGCCCCGTTGGCAGCAAGGGCCTGGCCGGCCCGGTGGCGGCGACCGGGCTTTCGCGTGGCGCCAAGGCCCGTCGGATGGAATCGAGCATTTGGCGTTAGGGTTTTCGGGCAGAGCCTGATGTTTTAAACCAAATTCATCGGGATTTTAATCCTTTTCGATTTAAAATAATTCCCGAAATTCAAATAATTTATTTGGGGCATTAAAATATCGGAAAAATTACGGAAAAATTCTCAAAAAATATTTTAAACATTTGTGACTCAAATAAAATATTTTCAGCAAAAATTTATTTTAACTTTTCCATTATTTAATTAATTTGTTAAATGGCTTAATTCAAAATAAATTCAAATAATTTCAAATAAATCCAAATAAATCCAAATAAATTCGAAAATTCCCAAAAATTCAAAATACCATTTAAATGCAATAAAAGCAAAAATTGGGGTGTTCCTTCAACATTTTGATAAGTAGGTCTGGCCGGTTAAATAGTGTTTCAAACCTGCGTGCTTCCTTTTGAAATACTTTTGCTTCATTATACAAAATGTGATTATGCCCATAGGGCCATTCCTTAAAGATTTTGTGGACGTGGTGTACTTTGCGGGGTATCCTCTCCCGGCCTGGGTGGGTCCAAGCGGCGGCCCGGCATGGCGGCTGGCCGGGGGGGTCATCCACCTGGGTGGTAAGCCCTTGGCGTCTGGCGGGCGGTGGCGATCAAGCCCCTTGCCCAAGGCGAAACCTCCATGGGGGGTGGCGATTGCCCTCCCCGGAAGTGGCGCGTGGCGCCTGGCGGGGGGCGTTCGCCCCTTTCGGGGGTGGGTCCCCTTTGGCGTGGTGGGCGATTCCCACCCCGGGCGTGGCGATCACTACCTGAGCGGCACCGAATCGGTTCTTTTTAGCATTAGAATCGGTTCTAGTGGCGTCTGATGTCCTTAGATAGTGATGAGGTGGAGCTTCGAATCGGTTTTGACCCGATCTGATAAAATGTCGATCGGTTCTTTAAAATGATTGATGACCCCTCATCAATCGGTTCTTTAAGAAATGATTAATGCCCCTCCCGAGAATCGGTTCTTTAAGAAAAGTGATTACGATGGTGAATCACTCCAAGAAGGTTCGATGGGGTCATCGAATCACTTCCCGATTACGATGACCCTTGGGTGTGCCATTTTGCAAATTCTCCAAAAAAAGCCGCAGTTAAATCTCAATCAGAATGCCAATATATCATCACATTCACGAGCGAAACGGGATGCATATATCACATTCACGAAAACGCTTTAATTACAACACATATATATCATAGTCGTTCACAATATACAACTCAAACATGTTGACAATCGGTACATGGACTTCCTCGTACATATCAAATTGACATATATTATTAATATTGTTTTCATATGGACTAGTAGGATGCTTGGGATCTCTAAACCTGCCATCCTCGATATAACTTCTAACCGGTACCCGGCATAAGTGGTCTAAATAAATTGTTAGTGCTTTCTTTTAAACTCTTAGGGGATATTGATCTTACCAAAACGAAATTTGGTATTAATTTCAGTTTCAAAATTTTATGTAAAAGGCTAAGTATATTTTATGCTACATATACCTTAGGGAAAAGTTGTGAGTTCGCCACGATGAGCATGTCTTGCATGACTAAAAGCCCAATGGTCACCCTGCTGTTGATGGCCGTGAAGAGAAAAAAATTCAACAGAAGATTAGATGTCAAAAAATTAATCATATATACTGGCACTTGTACCAAATAAACTCTTTGGTGTCTTGCCCTTTTTGTCGTCGTCGGCCCTCCTTCATCGACATAGTCGACCCACATACATTGGAAGCACCATTGAGTCAAAAAAAATAGCGTATTAAATTCCTCGGATGTGTTAGGTTTCAATAATGCATACGCAAAGGCGATCGCGTATGCCATCGGTCTCTTCTCGTGGTTAAATTTGGCTGTGTTTTCACTGGAGCGAGGGAGTAGAACAATGGTTGCTTATTAAATAAAATGTAGTGCAAAAATAAGTTCACCTCGGTTTTAAGTCGTACAAGTAATTGAATCGAAAAGTACTACTTACTCCTCGTAATGCGGCAATACAATGAAGTCCTTCCGACTCGACCAATACCCCTTGATGTAGCTAACGCGAACCCGGTTGAAGCCTAGCCATGATCGCGGAACCAAGCTAAAATTCGACAAACCCAACCGTGTGTTAAACATTTCGTTGTCTCATTATCCCTTCGTGTTGAATGTGAAAAACATAATGCAAAAATCCTATAAAAGTCATGGCGCAAGCTTATGGTTGATACTCCGGCGTCCATGATTAAAGTAGAAATATCGGCGGCTTTCATTTGGTACACGGAATAGATCCTCAAAGCGGCGGGGAATGTTCCATCTCCTCCCGGTGAAAATGTCCATTTATACTTCACGTTAATCGACTCGGCGCTCTTCCCCTTCACCTTATCAGGTACCATCCATGGAGGCGGAGTCCACTTGCCTAATCATTGGTTAAATGCGATGCAATGGGGCTTTCCATGCTCGTAGGCCTTAAATCATCTGGTGTGTGGCTGTCTTGACTCTTCTTTGGGGGAAAGTCTCGGGTAGGCGATGGGCTTTCACTACCTTAAGGGGCTTGGCCTCTGTCGGCTTGCCCTCTTGGCGGAAGGAGTCTCGGGCCTCTTGTGGTTGTCTGGGAGTCTCGGAGGCCTCCTGTGGTTCTTGAGGCGGGGGCGGGAGGGCAAGCCTTGGGAGGCGGGGAAGCGGGAGGCGGGAGGCGGTGTAGGGAGGCGGGATCGGGGGAGGCGGGGAGGCGGAGGGGGGGAGGCGG
>JAYEVE010001461.1:0-17275 GCA_036346375.1 Guadua angustifolia
GGGCGTGGTGAACCCGCCGGAGCTCTTGACGATGATGTCGCCCACGAGACCTCAAGGTTGCGCCGATCCGAGGCTCGAATGTCTTGGTCATTAGGCGCGGAAGGTCGCCGGTGTTGCAGAGACCAAACGACATGGTCGTGGTAGCAATAGGTACCGAAGCGGGTGATGAACGACGCCTTGCTTTAAATCGCCAACCGCCAGCTTGATCTGGTGGTACCCAAAATAGGCGTCCAGGAAGCTTAGCAGCTTGGCATTTGCCGTGGAGTCGACGATCTGGTCGATGCGCGAGAGAGGGATGTTGTCCTTCGGGCATGCTGAGTTCAACCCTGTGTGATCCACACACATCCTCCACTTCCCGCCTTTCTTCTGCACAATGATGGGATTGGCCAGCCATTCAGAGTAATCGATCTCACGAATGAAACCAGCCTTCAGTAGTTTGTTGAGGTTCTTCTTGATTATGGCGACCTTCTCGGCAGAGAAGGCGCGAACAGAACTGGCGCACGGCGGTGGACCGGCCGCACTCGCAGCCTATGCTCGACCACCTCCCTCGACACCCGCATGTCCGCCGCTCCCTGCTTAATATGTCTTTGTTGGCGTGGAGGAAGGTGACGAGCTCGAGTTCCTATTTGGAACTCAGCTCGGTCGAGACGTGGACGCACTTGGATGAGTCCCCCTCCATGAGCGACACAGCCTTCGTTGTCCATTGGGCTTGGCCGGATGATCACCTTCCGCAGTGACCTTCGTGGTCGCCAGGGCTCTCCGAGGCAAAGATGTCGACGAGGGCCAAGGCCTGGGTCTCGCAACCATGCGCCGCCTTGAGGTCGCCCTGCACAGTAATGATGTCGCCAGGCCCTGGGAGCTTCATGCAGTGGTGACCGTAGTGGTTGGCCGCCATAAACTTGACCAGAGCTGGACGCCCGAGGATGGCGTTGTAGGGGAGATCGCCCTTGACCACGTCGAAAGTAATCAGCTCGGTGCGGAAGTTGCCTAGAGGTTTGGTCGAGCTTCCCGAGACGATCCCGAAGAACGGAATCGCGATGTTCTTGACCTTCGACCGAAAAATTTGCATCCGGTCGAGCGCCCTAGCAAGCAGCAGGTTGAGGGAACTGCCCCCATCGACCATAACCCGCCCAACCATGGTGTTACTAATGGTCGGGGTCACAACCAGGGCAGTCTTGAGATCCTTGGACGTACCTTGGGGGGCATCCTCCTGCGTGAAGGTTATCGTGGTCCTGGCTCACTTGTAGGGCTGGTCCGCAGGCTTCCGACGGTGGCCTGGTAGACCACGCGCACGGCATCCTTGATCTCGCGCCGGGACTGGTACGCCGACGAATCGCCAATGATAATGTCGATCCGGCGGTCGCCCTGCTGGAAATCCAGGTCGAGGTCGGCCTGGTCCTCTCCGGCGTTTACCCTATCGGGCTGATCTCTCTCCTTTGGGAGCGTGGGCATCTCTCCGTGCCCATCGTAGAAGGCCTCCAGCTTGCTCTGCCAGGCCCTGCAGCCTCACAGGTCGTGGCCCGGAGTCCTGTGGAACAAGCAGAACTTGTCTTCGTCGGATCGAGGTCTTCTCTCAGAACCTTGTGGGCGGTCGTCGGCCTGCTGCGGCCCAGACCGGCGATCCTCCTGCCGAGGTCGGCGAGGCGCCTGCTGAGGTTGTGGTCGGTTTCGCTAGGGACAAGGCCCCTCCTTGGCCGAGTCCCGCACCTCCATGACCTCGCGGTGACCGTCCGTCGAAACGGTCACCCGAGGTCGGCCATCACCGCGCTTGCAGTCCCTCTTCCGCTTCTTGGTGGCCGAGCCCTGGTCGGCATTCTTGGCGTTGAGGGGCGGCCACCGCCGAAGTTGACGCGTAAGCTTATTTTTGGTCATAGTCGCACTTCCAGCCGACCACGCCGTCAGCTGGCCCAAGATAGCGCCCGCCATGCAAAATAGCTTGGCGATGGTGAGCCTTGTCGTAATCTCCAAGTCTTCGGTGAGGCGCCGGTCGCGGACGCCGAACTTGAAGGCCTTGATCACGGCCTCGTTGGAGACACTTGGGATCAGGTTCCTGGTGCGGATGAACCATCGCACGAAGTCGCGGAGAGGTTCATTTTTCCCCTGGATAACCCGGTCCAGGTCTTTCTCCTTTCCGGGCCGCTCATAGCTGCTCTGGAAGTTAGAACGGAGGGCGCCCTGAATTTGGTGCCACGAGCGGAAGGTATCGGGCTTCTGGTTGAAGAGCCAAGTGCGGGCGCACCATCCAACATGGTAGGGAGGTAATTGGCCATCACGTACTCGTCTCCCCCCGCGGCCATGATAGCAGTGGTGTAGATCGACAGAAACTCATCGGGGTTTTTTTGCCCCGTCGAACCGCTCGATCAAGGCGGACTTGAAATGAGCCGGCTAGCGCACCCACCGAAGGTCGTCAGAGTACGCCGCACAGCCATAAGCCGGAACAGGGGCGCACCTGGGGAGGTGTTCGCTACTGCTGGAGTCGGATCCGTAGTCACCTCGGTGGCCCGACCTACGACCACGCCGGTCGTGGCGACGGGCCCGAGCGTTGCCCGGGAGGTATTGCAGGCGCTCGTGGACCCGGCGACGCCTTGGGGGAACATCAGGAGACAGGCCCGACATGCTGCTGCTAGAGCGAGAGTCGCCAGAGGCGGGCCGCCAAGACACCGTCTGAGTCGTACTCGGGAGCGAGCGACGGCGGTGTCTGGACAGTCTCGAGATTGCGCAAGACGTGGGGGACCAGCCGAGACGCTGGCGCCACAGCGAGAGCTGCCATCACTCTTCAAGGATCGGGACCTAGAGGGACGGGCTTGGGGCTGCGACGGCACAACTTTGGTAGTGGCCTTGTCGAGCTCGTCTACGAGAGCTCGGCCGAAAAGACCTGACTTCGAACGGGCGGGTCATGACTCGTGCAATCGCACGGAGGCGCTCGCTCAAGTGAGGGAGCTTGGAGCGGCCTGACGACGTTCCAATCTTCTCATGTTTCTCTCGCCGGCAAGGGCGCGATGGCTCGGGTTGATGGCGACTGGCCATCCGACGAGCGCCTTCAGGGTCTCGGATCGCGCCCCTCCTCCCCGCCCATGTCATGACTCGCAGCCATGAGAACGAGATGATCACGCAGTGGCAGAGAGGGGGAGAACAGGGATGTGGAGCTTCCATGCTCGGAACCGTGATTCAACTCGAAGCTCATGGAATGTGTTGCCGCTGAAGGACGCCATACCCGAAAATCTTGAACTTCTTCCCGGACGAAGCGAAGCTGCCCCACTTGGCGCTAACCGCCGACGATCGGGATCGCCTGACCGCAAATATGAAAACGGGGTTAGTGTGTATGAGGGACCCAGAAAGTGCTTCGCTTAACGATGGTTCGGACGTAGGTCGGGGCGAGGCGTCAACAAGCAGGAGACAGTGGATTATACTGGTTCGAGCCCCCGCGAGGGTAACAACCCTACTCCAGTCTTCTACTGAGGTGGAGGAACTCACTATTCTTGAGTACAGAGGGTGGATTATAGATCGAGCTTGAGCGTTTTTGGTGAGTCTATTGGCCTATTGTCGTGTGTCCGATGTCGCCCGTCATTATTCTCGCTTCAAGGATTTATATCCTCCCACCGCTGCCGTAAACGGCCAGAGAGATTCTCGGGAGTGCATGGCGGCATTGAAGACGCAGCCTTTGCCGCCCGTGATCTAGCGCCCACGTCCGCCTTAACTCTAGGGTTCTCGGTCTTGGTAACTGTCGAGTAAACGCACACCTCCGAGCCAAGGTCTAGGTCATGCGGGGATCGGACCCCCACTCCCCAAGCTCAAGGTCGTGCGGGGATCGGCGCAGCCCTGGTCATGGTCGGAGCCCCACACCGCCACCTCGAGCTGGGGACCACTGCTCACCACGTTGCTGACCAAGAAATTCTCGATCCCCGACAGCGCCCATACTCAACCAAGTCGACATTCATACATAAAAGATCACATGGAAGAGAAAGAATTCAACTTCCTGGAGTATCAAGTTTCATTGCCGCCGCCACCTCCCGAGTGTATGTAACGCCCAATGCACGGTGTACTGAATATTGCTAGCTTCACATCTAGGATTTGCACGGATCCCGCCGCTGGAGGTGTTATCGAACCCTATATGTTAAAGAAAATTATTAAGTGATTCGCAATATATGTACATTTTGTTCAATGGAATTTGTGATTAGGAAAATTAACCATATGTGTGGATAGCGGTACGAAAAAAGGAGGAGGCGGGGGAGGAGGCTGAAATGCTAGAAAATTAATTGTTGTCTCCAAATGAGAAGATAGAATTTCCTGAAGATCAAATTATAAGAAAAAATAAAGTAAATCTTCATATCATCAATTAAATTGACGTTTGCATGAATGAAAGATGAAAATGTAGGCAATTCATCAATTCATAGCTAGTTCTAATTAACTTACTTGCAGATGTTGTTGTTGTTGTATCTACCAATTAATCATATATTCTTGTTGTTGCCTTGCCCACTCTTCCTGTGATCTTCTCATCACCTCCACTCGCCGATTTTCGCTCTTCTCATCGCTTCTTGTCGCTCCCTCAACTCCTCCTCCAATTTAGCCTCACGAGAGGTACACGAACAGCTCTACGAGATGATCGAGATGACTCGGCCTCACTCGTGCATCACTTGAATCAATTACCCCATTCAAGATAGCAACTGCTATGTTTCTTTCCACCTCTAGTTGAGTACAAAGTCGTAAGGTCAACTTGTTCTTTCTTCCAGCTTATATTCTTCCCCATGACGTCTCACCATTATTTCCCCATATCTAGCCTCGTCATTATAGAATTTTTGTGTTAGGCACTAATCGACTTGTAGCAAGTTCACACATAATTACTAACCGTGTTTTGTGTCACCACATCACTACAAAGCTCGCTCGATGTGTAGGATCACTCAGAATGGCCCCTAACATAAGTCTCAATGTAGCTTGGGGCAACCCCACTTGTAGCCTCCTCGCGATTTGATGTTCATCTATGTTAACAAGCACAATATATTTGACAAGCATATAAATAACTCTAAATAAAGATATCAATCATACCATACGCTGCGCTTAGACTAATATGTCCATCGTCGCCATATCGCCAAGTGATCCTCGCCCGCCCGACGGTTTCCCTCTTCCTCCTCGACTTGTCCACAAAGGTCAGTGAAGCCCAAGAGACACAAAGTGCTTGCCAAGCATCCATACACTTCTTACCCAAGGCAGTCCACCTAGAGGTACTCATCATCGACGAAGGTAGATCTCTGAAGCACCCAACTTCTTGGTCATGTCATCTTTTTTATCTTTTTGTAGTACATGCACATCGCTTGGATACGCAGCATTGGACATCATGTCTTTTACGACCTTTTGTCGCGCCTTCTCAAAGACATATCGAGATTTGGCCGCTAACGCCTCCTCCTCACCCTCGTAAATGATACCTCTCCTAATTAGGAATATCAACACCGTTAGACAAATTAAAACAAAAAATATGGGTATATAAAACTGAAAATTCCAAAGTATTACCGTAAATCATTCCAAATCCTAACAAAGAATAGCCCAGCTTGGACATCTGTCGCCATCTTGTAGTGCACCCAACTCGTGCCACCGAGAAACTCCGCTTCACAAAGAACCATTCCAGATAGTGATGTCGATGAGAGTGTTCCCAAGGTATGCGTTCATCGCCTCAAACGGTTCTTTCCCCCAAGAAATGTCATCCCATTGCTCGTGAAGTAAAAAATATGAAAATATTAGTAACACTATAGAAACTTGAAAATTTTGGCAAGATGTCCCCTATAAAGTCTCTACATCCACACACATATATAGATAAGACAAATAAAGATATATCCATCCATACACACATATCTCCTTTCACACACATAGACAAGATAGTTTAAGCATATCTCCATCCATACATTGGTTCCACAGATTGTCTCATTCTCATACTTACTAGTCACCATGTGGCCTAATCTCATCTCGCGTCACTTGGGTTTGTAATCGCTGGGTGATTAAGTTGGAAGATCTGAACTGAAATGGTGAAAAAATTCAGCACCAATGTTTGCACAAAACTTTGAAAATTTTACAATTACCTAAACACAGGATCAACACCACTATCATCCGATTCAAGACCATCCCTCCCCCTCCCCATCCCCATCCCCATCAAGATTGCCTCCTCGTCACGACATAGGAGCAGAAGTACCTCCTCCTGTTGAGTCTCCTCTCGGTGAAGCAAACCGTCTGCACGAGCCTCATCAAGACACCTCAAATGCACTTTGTCCGGCTCATGAGATACACCGCCTGAAAAGTGAACCACCAACCGATGAAGAGCCATCATTCTTACTTCCTTGACTCTTCAAGATGAAGAGCCATCCTTCTTCTTTCCTCTAAAAGCATGTGCAAATGACTTCATCCTGTTAAAAAAATAATTACAAGTTACTGAGTATGATTAAAACAATTGAACAACATCAGAATGGAAAATACAATGCTTGGTTATTTACTTCTTAAAAATCATCGAGCTCATGATCATCATCTGTAACATTTTGTAAACCACCGCAACGCCTTGTGTTAACCACTTTTCGTGGGACTTTGGTTACGCGATGAGGTCGTTTCGTCTTCTAAACCTCGTCAACAATGACATCTGTAGTGTCATCGGCTAGTTGGTCAAGTGCCACCCCTTCATCTACTCCAAACGATTTGGTAAACCACCTTCTTGATATGGTTCTTTGAAGGTGTTCACAACCTCACTTTCACCATACCCATCATCTCCGTGGGGTAGGCAACCCCAGAGGATTTACCTTCCAACAACCCACCATAGCTTTAGGATTGCTAAGGGACAAGGATAGGACATATAGTACACTTGTTCAACTTGGTGAGCGAGTACAAATGGATTGAAACACAGAAGACGTGATGTATGATTAACTTCCACTAGACCAATTTTGGTGTTTCGCCTTATCCCTATCCCTAATTTTTCATTAAACCAATCACAATAAAAAACACTACTCAGAGATCTTTCGACCCCCAACTTCATCTCAACTATGTTTTGAATAACACCATAGTACTCGATGAGACGACCATCCGAGCCACTTGCTATAGTGACAACTCCACTATTTGTTGTGGTCGCTTGTAGATGTGTTGCTTCAAAGTTTGCAGAACGAAAATGAAATCCATTGACATCATAACGTCCTAAACTCCTCATTTGTTATACTTACGTGTGACAGCTTGTCTCATATCTTCATGGACGCTACTGTCAAGAATGCAATCGCAAGGTTATAGCAATGTTTAAACTAATACTCAACATAGTTATTAATCGATGAGAAAATTAATTGTTAAGAAAATTACGGTTTTCAAACCATGTGACAAAATTAGGACCATCACGTAATCCATCACGTCGTAGAGTTTCAAGTTGTTTACTAGTAGGTTGCTGCCTAGATCTCCATTGTTGTTGATCGAACAACCTGTAGTACATTATTCGCCGCAGCAGGACCTCTCGGGGAAAGTGGTATCTGATGAATCAAATTGCAATTGCTTCATCCAAGCAAGGTTACAATTTCACCGATTTCGAAATCTCTACGAGGCCGACATTCCAAATCTTAACGGGATAAAAAAGTTTGAAAATTTTCAAACTGCTATAGTAATTTCGGGAAATTGCGGTCAATTTTGCCAAAATTTTGGCCTTTTGGACCGAGATGGTCACAAATTCGACTGGTTTCATGTTCTTAAGACCGGATTTCGCACCAATTTTTTAGGCGAATTGTAATGCCCTTTCTGAGGAATACATGTGAAAATTTTGCAAAAAAACATACATAAACAAATTATGTAAAAAGACCTTGATTTGAGTTGGAGAGGGTATAGCGGTAGCCGGCACATCTATCAACAATATTTAGGCATGAATGATAAGTCCACGAATAAGGGAAATCCAAATATGAACTTAATTTAAGTTCACATGTACCTATATAAGCTTCAAGAAGTGCATATGCACATTTTGACATCGTCGGTGTTTCACAAACACATGTGCCTTATGCTATAGCTCAATTCACAAAAAGGGTGTTACAATGTGCCATATAAATTTATCATATAGGTGAATTTTAATGACTGTTTAGTGTTTAGCTAGAGGGAGTAGAGGAATTGACAAAGTCATCTGCCCTTTGTGGCAATGGTGATACACGTGCTATAATGGACAGGTGGAAGGGTATGATCGTGTCAAGCTTGCAAATTTGCAATAGTAGTTTGATGCGAAGTTTACTTCTTACTCCGTGTTGTCTGTATTTATACACAGAGTCCTTTATACACAGATGGGCAAACATGATCAGAAAAGAAAAAAGAACAATTCCATCATAGGATAGGAAGTGAATTAGTTCTACGATCTCCAATTCTCCACCACATGCAGCCCACTACAAGCAAGTAATAGGTGGTGATATTTCTATTAGTTAGTCCAAGTGAGAGGAAGTCAGGATTGTTTTCACGCTCACTGAAAGTTCCTTAGCCCTTAGCTCCATTCGGAACGGTCAAGCAGAGCATCTTATTAGAAAATTTTCAATCAAGCGCACAATTTCCTGCAAAAATTATGTAAAGTTTCTATATTTTCTTATAAATCCTTAATTTTATATGCAAATACTTAGTATTTTGTATTCAAATAGATATAAAATGTAGACAAATGCGTGCATGATTTTTTTTCATATTTTTTCTCAATTTTTTCTAGCCTCAGGAGATCATTTCATAGGGGTTAAAAAGGGTTGAAATTTTCGGATTTGAAATTTGGTTTTTGAATTTTAGGCAGATTTCTATCGAAATTTCATTGAATTTTGACTGCCCCAAGATATAGTTTGAAAACAAATTTTGCCTCGAGATATGATCTAAAAACAAAATTTGTAACTTTATATTGAGTTGTCTGCTCAGGTATCCCACTGCACCAACTGGTTAACAATAAAAGGGAATGTTACCCTTTCTAGTCAAAGTCAGAAAAGGACGACAAACTCACAACTACTCCCTCCGTCATTTATTATACGATGTTAATGAGTCTCCTCCAGCTCTGAGACGTGACTTTGATGATTGCTTTCTGTAACTTTACCCATAAAACGAGAAAATCGAGTGATATGATTTTTATATAGCCAATTAATATAGATAATCTGAAATGTAATGGTACTAAAAAATTAGAAATTCGGAATACAAAGAATCTAAAACAACGTTATTTGAAAAAGAGCAGAGGGAGCATAAACTAGCTAGTAACCGTCCTTCAGTCAGAAAAAGACTGCATTTGTAGACAAATTTCTGCAACGAGCAGAGTTAGCTACTGATAAGACTGCATTTGTAGACAAATTTCTGCAACGAGCAGAGTTAGCTACTGTTCCCGCAGCCCACATCTCCCCAACCTACTTGCTTCCTTCGCTCCACCCAACTGCCATGGCCTGCCCCGCGCATGCGCCAGCCCATCCTAGCCTGTCAACCCAACCGTGCGCTACTGTGCTTCTTCCCCGTGGAAACCGCACGAGCGCCACCACGCCGAGTTTGTGTCCCATACGTGTACCCGCCTCCTCTGCGCATATAAGGGCAAGCCACCCGCATCATGAGGACCGTCTCATCCTCCTCTCATGAAGCACCGCCCCGGATTTTAAGGCAAGGCATGGCGGAGAGGGCGAAGCTGGCGCAGGCTCAGACCGCATCGGCCGCGTGGTGAAGCAATCTGGCACGGCAGCGCGTGGACGCAGCCGAGTCGTGCTGTGGCAGCACTCAGGTAGGAGCAGCGAGGAGAGGTGGAGCTGCCGGCACGACTGTGGATGGCAGGTGGGGCCTCTGGCTGGTGGAGCCCAGTGGCAGCGACGGCGTATCATCGTGTACGTCGGAGAACACTGTAGCTTGCGCAATTAATGGGTAGGTTTCGGTTTTGGTAGTTGTGCAGGTTCAAAAGTGATGCTAGGCTGCTTGGAAGTT
The DNA here is from genome assembly GCA_036346375.1 of Guadua angustifolia. Lineage (NCBI taxonomy): Eukaryota > Viridiplantae > Streptophyta > Magnoliopsida > Poales > Poaceae > Guadua > Guadua angustifolia. The sequence goes on from JAYEVE010001461.1 coordinate 9,907, forward strand.
TTTACAAATTTTTGTGCTAGTAGTCCAAGGATCCTAGTTTCCATTTTATTTAGTTTTACTCAATTTCTTAATGTGGTTTGCAAATGAAAATTCTTCAAATTTGACTAATTTTTTACTATTTTTGAATTTTTAGGACATTTAATGCGGAGCAAAAATTCTAAAAAAATTATATTTATTCATATTTTGAGTCCTAGTATTTTGTAAAATTATTTGACATTGTATGTTATTTGGATTTGTATGAGTTCTTTTTAGGTTAGGTATTTCAAAAGATATTAATTCAATAATGGAATTAGGGAACAAAAAAGAAATTTTAGAAATAAATTCAAATAAAAAAATAAACTCAAGTACGCAATAAAATCATAACAAGCCACTTCATTTGTTTTACTTAATTTCTAGGATGTTACAATAGGGTTGGAGCCATGGATAATTTTGTCTATCAGAATTACTAGCAATAATAATATTTCTGTTGCGCTTGCGTTTTGTAAGTCGATAGGACCCATCGTGAATACATAAACGTGTTTTTGGTGGTGAAAACATTTTTCAGGGAAAAGCGTGTTTTTTGTGGCGAAAACATTTTTCGGTAAAGCGGATCGACAAATCGATAAGTTGCTATAAACCCGGCGAATCGTGTTTTTTGCGTGAAATCATTTTCGGGAAAAGGGGTTTTTGTGGCGAAAATAATTTTTCAAGGAAAAGCGGTCGGTAAGACCCGTTGGCGAATCCATGGGTTGCTTTAAACCTTTAATGAATCGCGTTTTTTAGAAACGACGGCTAAGACCCGTTGCAAATCGATAAGTTGCTATAAACCTTCGACGAATCTGTGTTTTTAGTGGCGAAAACATTTTTCCGAGACAAAGCGTGTTTTTTGTCGCGAAAACATTTTTTCCGGTTAAAACGGATTGGCAAATCGATAAGTTGCTATAAACCTTCGACGAATCTGTGTTTTTAGTGACGAAAACCTTTTTCCGAAAAACGCGAACCTCGATTTAATCTGTGTTTTTTGGTGGCGAAAACATTTTTTCCGGAAAACGGTTTTTTGTGGGAAACATTTTTTCCAGTAAAGCGGATCGGCAAATCGATAAGTCGCTATAAACCTTCGCGAATCTGTTTTTTTGTGAAAACATTTTTTGGAAAAGCGTTTTTGGTGGCGAAAACATTTTTCCGGGAAAAACGGAGACGAACCTGTGTTTTTTGGTGACGAAAACATTTTTTCCGGGAAAAACAGAGAAAGGACCTGAACGTAAGAATCAGGGACCTGTTTGCTATTTTTTTGGACCTGTTTGCTATCCTGAAAAATTAGAAAAGGGCTTGTCCGCGACTTGTAATTAACGGGAGGTTTTTCCGTAAAATAACGCGCCAGGGACCTAAACGCGAAGAAAAAAATATATTTTTGTCTCACAAAAAATCACGAAGGACCTATTCGTAATTTAGAAGGACCTATCCGCAATTTCAAGAAACACAGGGGGTTTCTCGCAAAAACGCCAAGATGGACACGTGGGTGGCCCGAGCATTCGGCAAAGTCTCCCGGTATAATGGGTGCAACCATTGGAAGTTCAAGAGCTACTTCTCTGACTTCACAGTAGACACCTCATTAAATGAGAATGAAACTCCTATTGTGAATGGCCTAAGAAAGCGCTAGCTAGAATTTTATGATAGTTAAGGAGTAATATATCTTGCATCACTCAAAAAGACAAGAGCTAAATTGGTTAGACAGCTAAACTTTACTGATTACTCCATAGACACATTACCTGCAAGAGACGTACAAAAGTATCTTGGTGGTTCTTCCAGACAACGCCAGATAACCAAGACTTAAGAGATCCCGAGCTAAATTATTCGCGGCAGTATAACCTCTCTCGGGGAAAGTGGTATTGTCGGGACCCGAATTCGCAATCTAGAAACCCTCTGTGTTTTCAGCATTAGTTCCAGAATCAGTAACTAGTGCCCACAGTTAACAAAGATAAATATCACAATCATACACAACGGATTAATAAATAAAAAATTCATCTTTTAATATAACATGTTGAACAACCTTAAGGTCAACTTACAATTGTGAAGCCTAGATGGCTTCAACTCGAGTAAAACGACAAGAGAACAAAGAAGCGTCGGTGAATCCCATCAAAATACCACGGCATTTGACAAGGTTCAACTCCTAGATATTCGCCTTCTTGCGAACTTCTCCTCCTTCGAAGACAAAGACTTCTCCTCAACTGGTGATGCTTTGTTATAGCAAGGGTGAGTATACAACCATACTCAACAAGTCATGCACAGAATGCAGTTCTATTACTACATGCATGGCTTATTCCAAAGGAATGGCTGAATGGTTCTTTTGCAGTAAAGCAGCATTCACAAATAATCATAGAGATAGAAAAGCAGTAAAACAAATAATACCCATAATAAATTTCGTAATCATTCTCAAGTAAATTCTCAAGTAAAGCATTTCTCATCCTTAACCAATTTCCATATCACATTGTCCACATTCCCAACCTCATTTTATTTTCAAAACTCTACCCCTTGACTGTAATCCCCGAGCAATGTCCAATACCGTGGATTCGGCTATTCGAATAGTTCTTACACTCTGCAGATGTTGTACACTTTACCCACAAGATAGAATCAACTCACCACGTAAGCCGTGAATCGGCATACAAAAGTATGCGAATGAACGATCATAACAAAGCCTTTCAGAAACATCTAGCTCAACCTAGGAACCTCTCCGGGTTGCCTTCACTATCACTTCCTTACTCGAGCGAAGTATAGGAGACGAACACCGTGATGGGCACGGTCAGAGCATAGCACGCTCCCCATAGAGTTACCCTGTAATCGCCACCCCGAGGTATCAAAGGTGAGATATCGAATCCTACTAAACTAGGTCTTCCCATTCAGACATGTGGTTGTACGAGTGACTCAGGTCAAAGGGTTGCAAGGTGAAGTCCTTAACTGACCAAGGCAAGACATCCTTATCTCAAAATTAGCGCACAGCCCTCACAACACTCAACCCTCCCAAATGCCACGATGTCCCACCTGGTATAAAGCCACTTGCCACAGTCTAAATCCTTTACCACCCCAGTTGATTATTGCGCAACACAATGGTAACAACAACTCAACATCCATGTAGAACCACACTGGTTCCACATATCAACATCATCATGTGGCAACACGTCACACCATTTCACAAACACATTTCATAATCCAATGATCAGTATTAACCTTTTAATTTCAAAAGACATGAATTGCGTGGTATGGCTAAGCAATTATACATGATCTAATCAACCACGTTGGCAAGTAATAACCACCAACTAATAATCAACCATCTTAGGGTGACAAATGAATTATAGCATACAAATAGTCATGGCAAGGTGATATTAGCAATTGGATTGTATAACTAATCCTAAATTAATTTAAATCATTTTAATCTTGAACTAGCATGCAATAATTTGAATCAAAGTAAATTTGTAAAACTGAGCAATATGATCAAAGCACGACTTACGGCACTTGCTATAAACGCTCTTTACTCTTTTAATTGATCTTCGGCTTCCTCAACCTTTGGCTTTTCAATCGAATGCTTGACTTTCTCGCCTTCACTACTTCGTAACTCACGACGACACGTCTAACGATAAAGAAGCACAAATACAACAAAACTCAAAAGCAATTCAAATAAGCTCCAATTTAATATTAGATTGGTACCGAACGGAAGGGATTGAATTTAAGAACTTAGATTCGATAAAAAATCGGATGAAAGAGAAAAGGCTTTCGGAGATTTATCAAGAAGGATACGATCGATATTTAGGAAAGAACGGAGTATATTCCAGGAATATCCTTCGAGCAATGTCCAATGTTTTTTTTTAAAAGCGAATAGGAGGGATGAATAGGTTGAGCGATTCTTCGTTGCGTTAAACGGTCCTTAGGGCAACGTGAAAGAAAAAGACATCGGAAGGAGGATGTCGCTCCCTGCAGCCAGCAAGGGAATTATAGTGCCATGGGAAGCGTGTTTCGCCGAAGTCCTGCCTGCCTGAAGGTAGGGCTTGAAATTTCAAGATTCGCAAAATGTAAGTTCTTTCTAAACTTATTTATGCAAACTAGATTTGTTAATAATTAAAGGAACGTATTTTTTAATTTTCTCATTTTTACTGGTATTTGGGTAAAGGTAAATTTGTTAATTGTTTTGATTTGGCGATTACAATTCATTGATTTGCGCCCCAAAGTTGAAACAATTTCCCGATTTCTAAACAAATTAATTAATGTGCTCCGGATCCCACCACCACGTTACAAAAGAGTACTTCTTAATCAAAGGAAATCAACCCCCTCGATTTTCGAGTTAACCCCGTCTAGCGACTTGATGATGCTTCTACTTCCTAAACAAAGAGATGTTTTGCCATATTGATGAAAGTCAAAAAATGAATTCGATCAAGATCTAAACATATTTAAAACGGAGCATAATGTGTACGTCTCTCAAAAAGCTCTTTGCAATTTGAAGCTTGCTTGTAACGCTTTAGCAATTTCTCACAGTACATGTTCCGGCCAATCCCACCTGTTCCTTGCTCCCCAAGCCAGCCTCCCGCATCCAGCCCATCTAGCCTGTCAACCAACCGTGCGCTACTGGCTTCTCCCGTGGAACCCAGAGCCACCCCCGATTGTGTCCCTAGTACCCGCCCCTTGCCAAAGGCAACCACCGCATCATGAGGCCTCTCATCTCTTCTAACCCCCGATTTTAAGAAGGCATGCGAGAGGCAAGTGCGCAGCTCAACCGATGCCCTGTACAATTGCAGACTGCCCCATGGCTGTGGACACCAGTAGACAGAAGTGAGCTCGCACACTGTGATGCAGTGGGCCTTGCTGTGGAGCCTGAAGGTATATTTCTCGACATTAGCTTGCGCAATTATGGGTAGGTTTCGTTTTGGTAGTTGCAGTTCAAAAGGATGCAGCTGTTGGAAGTTTTACATTTTCATATCAAGCCTAGTTTCCATTTTATTTGTTTTACCAATTTCTTAATGTGTTTCAAATGAAAATTCTCAAATTTATAATTTTTACATTTTTGAATTTTTGGAATTTAATCGCAAAATTTAAAAAATTAATTTATTATATTTTGACCATATTTTGTAAAATTATTACATTGGTTATTTGGTTTGTAGATTCTTTTTGAGATGTGTTCTATACGTCTCATCGTTAGTTGGAATTGGTGATGAAGGATGTTGGTTTAGTTAACAACTATGAAGATGGATTGGTATTGAATTAGTTCTTACACTCTGCGATGTTGTACACTTTACCCACAAGATAGAATCAACTCACCACGTAAGCGTGAAATCGGCTATACACAAAGTATCTTGAATGAGCGATCATAACGAAAGCCTTTCGAAACATCTAGCTCAACCTAGGAACCTCTCGGTTGCCTTCACTATCACTTCCTTACTACGGCGAAGTATGAATGAGCGAACACCGTTGATGGCAATGCGAATGTAGCATAAACACGCTCCCCATAGAGTTACCCGTGTAATGCCACCCCGAGGTATCAAAGGTGAGATATCGAATCCTACTAAACTAGGTCTTCCCATTCGGACATGTGGTTGTCGGTGACTCGAGTCAAAGGGTTGCAAGGTGAAGTCCTTAAGACCAAGGCAAGACATCCTTATCTCAAAATTAGCGCCTGACCCTCACAACACTCAACCCTCCCAAATGCCACGATGTCCCACAGTATAAAGCCACTTGCCACAGTCTAAATCCTTTACCACCCAGGTTGATTATTACGCAACACAATGGTAACAACAACTCAACATCCATGTAGAACCACCTTGGTTCCACATATCAACATCATCATGTGGCAACACGTCACACCATTTCACAAACACATTTCATAATCCAATGATCGTATTAACCTTTTAATTTCAAAAGACATGAATTGCGTGGTATGGCTAAGCAATTATACATGATCTAATCAACCACGTTGGCAAGTAATAACCACCAACTAATAATCAACCATCTTAGGGTGACAAATGAATTATAGCATACAAATAGTCATGGCAAGGTGATATTAGCAATTGGATTGTATAACTAATCCTAAATTAATTTAAATCATTTTAATCTTGAACTAGCATGCAATAATTTGAATCAAAGTAAATTTGTAAAACTGGAGCAATATGATCAAAGCACGACTTACCTGGCACTTGCTATAAACTGCTCTTTACTCTTTTTAATTGATCTTCGGCTTCCTCAACCTTTGGCTTTTCAATCGAATGCTTCGACTTTCTCGTCCTTCACTACTTGTAACCACGGGCGACCGTCTAACGATAAAGAAGCACAAATACAACAAAACTCAAAAGCAATTCAAATAAGCTCCAATTTAATATTAGATTGGTACCGAACGGAAGGGATTGAATTTAAGAACTTAGATTCGATAAAAAATCGGATGAAAGAGAAAAGGCTTTCAGGAGATTTATCAAGAAGGATACGACTGATATTTAGGAAAGAACGGAGTATATTCCAGGGAATATCCTTCGAGATTAATTAACTCAATCGAACAGATATTGACATGGGCTCTCGATCTATAGATCGGGTCCATTAAGATATGTTAGTTCACGATGAACTAGACTCAGGCACAGTGTTGACTAAGTAGATACACAGTCAAACAAAAGAAAGATAGGCTGATAAATTAGATATGGTACAAGGATATGACACATGGCCAATGGTGTATCAATCAAGTCCATGAATGATTTCCCAATCAATGGCAGATTAGATTTTCAAAGATAAGACAAGGACAACTGGGGTCAACATCTACTGTGATTCGATAAGGGGTTCGGTCATACATCGATGAAAAGGCTCAATGATGACAAGACGGCGATGATAAGAAGATGAGCTAAACTCAATGTGATAGAGCTAGATCACATCAAGGCGATAGAAAAGATGATGACATCGCACTAAGACCTTTATTTGCATGCACACATGTGATGAGAGCAAAGCGTTAACGGCGGGACGTTAACGATGGAATATTAACGACGAAACGTTAACGGCGGAACGTTAACGATGGAACGTTAACGGCGAAACGTTAACGATGAAGGTGAAACGTTAACAAAACACTTATGAGATTACAAGGTGGCGACCATCGGCACAATGGTAGGACAGCGAGGTCATGACATGGCTCATGTTTGATTTGTGATCTGCGAGGTATACATATCGTGACGCAACGACAAAAGACAACGGTAGATACTAGAATATGGCTTTGACGGCAACTGGGAATCAAATGAACTTCGCCGATGGGCAAAACAGTGAATGATGACCCACGGACGAGACAACATGGCGAGCGAACTAAATTGGGTGGCGGCAAAAAGAAAGTGGCGGCGGCGAAAAAGCGGCGGAAGCGAATAAAAAATTTCGGTAGATG
>JAYEVE010000808.1:0-29144 GCA_036346375.1 Guadua angustifolia
TCACATGTCGCAGCCAAACACATTCACGTGAGGTTTCATATAGGGCTATAATCTCTGAGTGGTTGGTAGAAATTGCTATCAGAGTCTGTTTACAAGACCGCCAGGAAACGGCTGTACCACCGTAGAGAAACACAAAACAAGTCTAAGATTTGGCACAATGGGGATCAGACAGATAGCCAGCATCCGTATATCCCACCATGGTCGAGTTTTGGTTCTTTTGGAAAAACAACCCAAGATCTTGAGTACCTTGGAGATATCTGAGTATAGTCTTTACACTAACCCAATGTCTTGTAGTTGGAGCTGAACTATGTCTTGCTAGCAAATTCACTTTGAATACAATATCAGGCCTTGAGCAATTCGCAAGATACATGAGTGCTCCAATAGCACTTAAATATGGGACTTCAGGTCCTAAGACTTCCTCATTTTCCATCCTCGGTCTGAATAGGTCTTTATCCACTTCGAGGGGTCTCATGACCTTGGGGGTTTTCAAGGGATGTGATTTATCCATATTAAACCTCTCCAATACCTTCCGGGTATAGGAAGATTGGTGAACAAGAATTCTTACCGAAAATGTCAGAGTGCAGTGCCTAAGTAAAATTTGGTTTTACCCAAATCTTTCATCTCAAACTCCGTCGTGAGGTAAGCACTTGCTTCCTTTATCTCCTCTGTGGTTCCGATGATATTCAGATCATCGACATACACCGAGATGATACAGAATCCATTCTGGGATTTCTTTATGAACACACAGGGACAAGCATCATTATTGGAGTTTCCCTTCTTCAGGAGGAACTCACTAAGCCGGTTATACCACATTCTTCCCGACTGATTTAACCCGTATATCGATCTCTGCAGTTTGACGCTATACATGTTGTGATTATTAGGATCCGGGACTTTGACTCCTTTAGAGACTCATATAAATGTCCGAATCCAGTGACCCATATAGATATGCGTTCACCACATCCATCAACTACATTTCTAAATTTAAGCCAGCTGCCATTGATATTAGATATCAAAACGTTATTCCACTCATTACAGGAGAATATGTTTCATCATATTCGATGCCGGGTCTTTGCATGAACCCTTCTACTACAAGTCTTGCTTTATATCTCACCACCTCGTTGTTTTCATTTCTCTTCTGGATGAAAACCCATTTTGATCCTACAGGGAACACTTTAGGAGGTGTCCGGTCAACAGGGGCGAATACTTTCCTTTTATTAAGCGAGTGCAATTCCGCCTCGATTGCTTCTTTCCATTTGACCCAATCTGAGCGCTTCTGGCACTCTGCCATGGTCTTTGGTTCCAGATCCAGTTCAAGAGTTTTAGAAATTTTGGAGGCGAAATAAATGTCGATAATTGTAGTCTTTCTTTTATATAATTCTCCTGAATCCACATAATTGGTGGATATTTCTTCATTCATTTCTTCTAGCTCCTCGTGATTTCTCACAACGAAGGAGTCTGGGTGTTCCGACTTCCCAGCGTCAGATTGTGCGCACAAATGTTCACTGGGATTTTCATCTTCAGGATGCCTCACTTCAGGGAGATTACCATCTTCAGGATGGCTCGCTTTAGGGATTTTCTCAACAACAGGTTAAGCTTCTTCAATTGTCTCAGGTAGTGATCTTATTTGCTTGGTTCTCCGTTTCTGCGGACGTCTCTGCGGAACTGAGTCCCGTGCATCTGGAGGCCTCCCCCTCTTTTTGCCATGAGGGGCAAGAGTGGGTTCAATAGCCTTCTAGGGTATTTTCACTCTTTTAGGTGCATTTACTGCAGGTATATGAGATTTTATCACTCCCTTATAATCAGTGAAGGCATCTGACATGTTATCAGCTATTTGTTGCAGACTTATTATTCTCCGAACTTCAAGTTCGTCTTCTTCAGTGCGTGGGTCAGGGATTACAAAACCGCCGAAAACCACTCGAAAACCGCGATTTTCGCCCTTACCGCTCCGGTTCGAGATCAAAAACCGCTCGGTAAACCATTCTAATTATAAAAATTTAAAAATTTTGAAAACATTTATGTGAGCGGTTTTTCGTGAAAAACCACGGTTTTCGTTGAAAAACCACTCAAAACCATTTTTGAAGAACATTCAAATGGCTGGGTCTGTTTTCGGTGAAAATCGAGCGTTTTTTTGTGAAAAACCGCGGTTTTCATAGAAAACCAAACGCTTTTCGATTTTTTCAAAAAAAATTTAATTTTTTTGATTTTTAAACCCTTCGGTTTTTGACGGTTTTTGGGCGGTTTTTCATGCGGTTTTTGCGAAAACCATACCACGAATTTCGAAGCGAATTTTGAATTTCGGTTTTGTAATCCCTAGCGTGGGTCTAAGTTTTGAATACCGGTGACATTCCAATCTATTTCCCGGTATTTTTCAATGTGGTACTTATCTCCCCCTAATGCCGGGAAATTGTCCTCATCAAAAATAGAATCAGCGTACCGAGCCGTGAACAGATCCCCTGTCATAGGCTCTAGGTATTTAATTATTGACGGAGATTCAAAACCTACATAGATCCCCAACTTCCGGTGAGGTCCCATGGTGGTACGCTGTGGTGGAGAGATTGGCACGTATACAGCACAGCCAAATTTTCACAGATGGGAAATACTTGGTTCTTTCCCACGCACTAGCTGCAAAGGAAAAATTTCATGGTATACAGTTAGTCTGAGTTGAATTAATGATGCAGCGTGTAACACTGCATGGCCCCAACAACTAGTGGGTAACCTATAATTCTGCAAGTGGCCTAGCAATAAGCTTTACTCTCTTAATTAATGACTCTGCAAGGCCATTTTGGGTGTGGACATGGGGTACAGAATGCTCTACATTAATACCTAGAGCCATACAATAATCATTGAATGCTTTTGAGGTAAACTCGCCAGCATTGTCCATTCGAATGGACTTAATCCTTTCTTCTAGAAAGGAGGCTCTTAATTTAATAATTTGGACGATTAATTTAGCAAAGGCATGGTTCCTAGTAGATAAGAGACATACATGGGACCATCTAGTAGAAGCATCTATTAGCACCATAAAATATCTGAAGGGGCCCGACAGGGGCTAAATTGGTCCACAGATATCACTTTGAATTCTCTGCAGGAAATTCAGTGATTATTCCCTAATTGTAAGATGAGAGGGACGAACTATCAACTTTCCTTTAGGACATGTAGGTCACATAAAAGCTTCAGGTTTGGGAAAGGCTGTAGTTTTTATATTATGGCTAGTAGAATTATTTATTATTCTTCTCATCATATTTAACCCAGGATGACCCAGACGATCATGCCAGATCTTAAATATCTCTGGGGTTTTAACTATAGTTTTCATCGCAACGTAAACTTCTGGTTTTATATATGTGTAATATAGCCCGGAGGAGAAGGAAGGAAGTTTTTCAACCACACATTTATTACACCCATCAAACTTGGTCATGAGTAGGTATTCAGTACCATCCTCATTTTCATTCTCTATATGGAAACCATTTAGACGGATGTCTTTGAAACTTAGAAGAGTGCGACTGGACATAGGGTATAATAGAGCATTCTCTATAATTATACGAGTGCCCATAGGGAGAACTATGATGGCTCTTCCGGTGCCAATAATAAGAGCATCACTTCCGGCGATGGTCATAATATTTCCAATTTTCTTAATCAATGTCTGAAAATATTTAGTTTCACTAAGAATCATATTTGTAGTGCAACTATCTACAAGACAGATTTCCTCCTGCGCCATTAGATTATTCATGGAGTTCTATATTAAACAAGTAAAATCAATCAAACATTTGTTGCATCGGGAACAAATAATATAGAACAAGCATAGCATGATTAAATAAATATCCTGAGAAAATCACACTTTTTTAAATTTGATTGATAATCGCTCAACAGGAGCGTAGACCATTGTTCATTCAGGAATACAAAGACTAAGCAGATAAATGAGGCTCTTAAGGAGTCTCTAAAGGATAATATGACATCGACTCTAAAAGAAAACTGGGAGACTACTCAATGTCTCCATATAAATCATTTATATCGTCCTCTTGGGACTTATCTTTATTCTTCTGGAATTCTTTTAACTCATCCCCAATAAGATCATCCTCTTCCGTGGGAGTATCACCATAACCAAGAAGGCCCTTCTTAAATTCTTCTGTGGGGTCGGAGGCTTGATTATCGTCCAACTCCATTTTATTGTCAACAAGAGGTTGAGAAGTGAACTGCGCCTCCGCCTTATTCCCTTGATTTTTCTGGAATCTCTCAGTGGATTTCATGTACAACTCCACCAAATGCTTTGGAGTACGACATGTACGTGACCAATGACCAATACATCCACACCTATAGCATGGTTGTTTAGGATCAACAGCATTATTTGTTGCTCCTTTCTTCTGTAAGCGACCTGATCCATTTTCTTTTGTTTTCCACTGAGATTTACTTCTTCTTTACGATTTTTTTCATTCTTCCATTTATCCCCTGTCTGTTTTTGGCCCTTTTTGCGACCTTGGCTATTGCTAGCCTGCTGAGCGCTTGCATGTGCTTCAGGCAATACATGACTCCCACTAGGTAGGGCTTGATGATTCTTCATTAGAAGTTCATCATACTTTACAGCTTCTAGCAGAACGCATATCATCTCAGAGTACTTCTGATACTTTGCATGGCGATACTGTTGTTGTAGTATTCTCATGTTGGGGTGGAATATGCACAAAGTCTTGTCAATCTTTTCAGCTTCTATGATCTTCTGGTCACAAAATGCTAGTTTGACAATAATCTTATGCATGACAGAGTTATACGCTGCCATTGACTTAAAATCTTGGAAGCGTAGGAGGGTCCATTCACATTGTGCTGGTTATATCGTTCCTTCAGAGAATTCCATAGGACCAGTGGGTCCTCCTCCATCAAATATTCGGTCTTCAGGTCCGCATGGAGATTGTGCCTCAGGAAGTGCAAAGTCACAAGACTTAGCGCCTTCTGTGGAGGCCGAGTACTATCTTCAGGCTAGGAAATTGTGGCTCCAAGAGATCCGACTGTTAAGTTGATCTTGGCATCCATTGCCCAAGTGAGGTAGTTGGTGCCATTCAGGACAAGCTCAAGAACTCTCTTTCTTTGCGATGTCGATATATCCTATAAGCAAACAAAACAGGATTTTACTTTGTAAAATATTGCTTTGCATGGTTGCTATTGAATCAATAAAGTATGGTCTATATCTATTCAGTAGATAATTATCACAGATTTTTCAAGATTTTCCTAGCATTTTTTTATAATTTTTCTGCTAATTATCAAGCAATTTCTAGAATTACTAATTAACAGAAGAATAAACTTCAATGTGTAATAAGCCTGGCATAATACTATCTTATGTAACACTTGCTGGTTGGGTATGAAATCATGTAATGAATGCCTCCGTCAACATGACTCTTGGCCAGGTCAACTCGCCCCGAGGGCTCACATGAGAGAGGGAGCACTTCCCGATTTCAGGCGCCAATTAAGAAACCTAGCCTCATGTGTGTTTTCCTTAGACACCAATTGTCATGTATTCGTTCCTTCAAAACAGAAATCATAGACCCAACCGCTTATGCCTTCAAGCCCAAAACCGTTTTGATAGCTCGATTATTTTCATAATTTTCTAGCATTTCAGTTAATTATTAAGTAATTTTCAGAATTACTTGATTACCAGAAAAATAAATTTCAGCACATATGAACATGGCATAAAGCTAGAAAAAAATCTAGAGCATAGAACTTCCAGAGAATGCTAAATCTCAATTTTCCAAATTTTCAGAAGCTTATAAACCTAGAAATTATAATTTCTAGAATTTAATACTGATTTTCAGAGTTTGTAATTATTTCTAGAGAAAAGAAAAAAACATACGGGCTGTTTTCTTGCATGGGCTGCCGCCTGCCGGCCCATACGGCCCGATCAGACTAAGCACAAAAGGGGACCAGAGGCGCATGCTTCAGCCACCGAAACCGCCATGTATTCGGCCAATGCGTAGGTGCAAACGCCGATGGGTGCGTTGGAGCCGATGAGGCGGATCGCCGGCGTGGAGCCGAAAGCATCACTTTACGGCGCAAGGCACGAGTCCGGCGGCCGAGGCGACGCTGCAGTAGGGCTCGACCGGGGACCGAGGTGATGCTGCAACGAGCATAGGTCCGGCGGCGCAGGGTCCGACTGCGGGCGGACGGCGACCGACCGGATCGAGACTGGGATGCAGCGGCTGAAGATGATGTGGTGTCACAACCTCTTCCTGTGATCTTCAGAACCAGAGATAGAGAGAAGATAGCAGAAGCAGGGAAAGGGGGAAAATGAGACGTGAGGAAGAAGAAGAACAGAAGATTTGGGGATTTCATTCCATTACTTTTCATGATCTCCTCACGGCATTACATTTTCTTTTATACTCGTAGTTTTTACCTGTCGCTCTCCTCACCGCATTAATCGTAAAAGTAGTAATCGTAAATGTAAACATTCGATTACATTTGCCAACTCATTTTCAGACTACACTTCACCGTCATTGTCCTACACCGCCGATATTTCCGCTATCCCAAACCGATCCTGCGGACTTCAGACTTCTAACGACTCCATCTCCTGGTCTCCCAATCGGCCAACACTCGACATTACCCCGTCGGCAATTTCTTGCCCCTGCCGGTCAAGGAAAACATGCAGGATTTTGGTTTGCAATGTTGTGTTTTACCGACCCAAATTCGCCATGCGAGTTTGATCAAACCTCTAAGATAATTTTAATCTGGTTCATCAAGGCTTTGAATAGCCGAGCTGCTAACAACCGCCGAGCTTTAGAGTCTCAGAGTATAAGAGTGAAGTACTTCCCGCAACCACAATGAATGAGCTCCCTGATCGCTTGAAGCGACATAAAATGCTCCACACGCAAAACACATCAACAAAGAAAATTGACAACTTTTTTGATTGGATTCAAACCGAAGATCCATAAGTTTTGGCATGGCACTTTCGGTTGTATGAAACCTTCTCGTTGCCTCATAAACCTCGTTGCTCCATCTCATCCTTTTGCATCGGAGAGTACCGCAAGGATGGCTACTCACAGCACAAAGACCAGAACCAAGGGAAGAGCATGACCATATACACAAGATGGTGGCAATGCGCTTGATTCCTCGAAAGACATCCCCATACCGATCAAGAGGCGCTTGAATGGCAAGAGGTATAGTGTCTAGTGATGTTTTTGTCATGCATGGACCAATTGCAAGAAGAGACCCAATGGCATTAGCACTTCGCCATTGATACATCTGCTTTCCGTAAAGATTACCATGAATTGGATCGATGCCTTGCAAGGTAACAAAGATCGCTGTTGTAATCGAACTCCAGTGTTCGATGTTTCCAATGACAAAGCATGGGACTGTGAAGTTGCAGCCAATCCATTCCGAGAATAGCATCATATGACTCCAAAGGTAGGACTCGCAGATCAGTGCAGAAGGTATAACCCTGAGTCCACCATTCCAATTTGGGCACTACCTTGTCACATGTCAGAGCATCACCATTCGCGACCAAGACCTTGATAGGAGGAATGTTTGAAGGCCCATATTTTGTCCGTTCCAAGAATTGAGTGCTAATGAAGCTATGCGACCTGCCCGAGTCGATTAACATAACCATAATTTGATTGCCCACCATGGCCTGAATATAGATTGTCGTGAAGTCTTCGGTGCCCGTCAGAGCATGGATCGATAACTGGTATTGCTCTTGCTCAAAAGCTTTATCAGCTTCATCCAATACTTGCAGAACTTCCTCGCTGAGATACTCACAGCCCTGCTCCACTGCCATCGCATGCAACTGAGCGACCTGCGCTGGTTTACATTGATGATCCTTATCAAACTTGTCACCACACCGGAAACAAAGTCCATGGGCACGCCGGTACTCCCGAAGCTGCCGTGCCCATCCCAAATCGTCAGCCGGTGGTTTAGGTTGTGCTGCTATCGGTTCATTGCAAAAAACATCTGCTGGTTTGTTGAGGAGCAGATGTTTCAGAGGTCGTGCTCTGAATCTCAGGCATTTCTCCTCTTGAATCTGAGCAAGAAGAAATGCTTGGCGTACTGAATTTTGTAATTGTATCTCCACATCATACCGCAATTCTTCCTTCAAGCCTAATACAAAATGATGGACAAAAAAAATCTTCAGTACAGGACTTATTGTAAGCCCAAACTTTGTACATCACAGCCTCAAATTGATTCTTGTAGTCCACGACACCTTCGGTTTGCTTTAACTGAATGAGTTCTCGGATATACCGCCGAGCATCATAAGCCCCAAATTCCAAATCAATTGCCGACATAAAATGCTCCCAGTCACCTGATGGATGTTCCTCCTGATAAATTTGTAACCACAAGGCTGCATTCCCTTCCATATGCATAGATGCAGCGGTAACCCACAAGGACTCATCAATGTCATACATGCGAAAATATTGCAAGCACTTGCTCTTCCAAATCCGTGGATCCTCTCCATCAAACGTAGGAAACATCAATTTAGGAAGAGGTACCTTCTTTTCAACAGCAAGTTTACGCTGGCGGTGAAGAGGTTGGCATGGAAGCCATTCGCTTCCCTTTCGAAAAATCCGTTCCCAATCTCCATGGTGTGCCGGACCTTTACCCAGTAACCCCGCCGTTAATTCACCTCCATGAACTGCTGGTGCTGTCATCGGTCTCGGCGTGGAGGTGCCAATGCCTTCTTCCACTCTTGATGTGTTATGTGCGACCGCATTTTCCTTCATCTCTTGCATCATCTTCTGGAACTGTTCCATCAAGCCAGATATGACCACACTGTGTTCCTCAACTGCGCTTGAATCGCAGGGATCATGTCCACCGGTTTGATCTTCTCTACGATGAAGTCCAGGTTGGCCTTCAACGAGTCCCACCGCTCGTCCATGAGATCCCAGCGTGCTTCGCCTTGATTGACCGCTTCTTCCATAGCTTCCAACACCAATCTGGTCTGGACCGAAGGCTTGACGGGCGCCGTGGCTGCAGAAGCGCTGGATCGGTGGCTCTGATACCAGACTGTCACAACCTCTTCTTGTGATCTTCAGAACCAGAGATAGAGAGAAGATAGCGAGGAAAGGGGAAAAGGAGACGGAGGAAGAAGAAGAATGAAGATTTGGGGATTTCATTCCATTACTTTTCATGATCTCCTCACAAAGATTACATTTTCTTTTATACTCGTAGTTTTTACCTCTGCCGCTCTCCTCACCGAGACATCGTAAAAGTAAACACTCGTAAATGTAAACATTCGATTACATTTGCCAACTCATTTTCGACTACACTTCACCGTCATTGTCCTACTAGCCGCCGACACTTCCCATCGCTCATCAACCGATCCTGCGGACTTCAGACTTAACGACTCCATCTCCTGGTCTCCCACCGGCCAACACCCCGACATGTGGCTTTGGGCCTCGTCTTGGATGGTCGCGGCCGGCGGCTTCGGGCCACGGTGAAGGCCGACGGCGCAACAAGCTCGGCGTGGTCGAGGCTGACAACGGACCATGCGGCTGAAGCAGTGCAAGGCGACTCGGCTGAGGTGGCGCGAGGCGAAGCATGCACGGCTCTGAGGCGGTTGATCAGAGCTGGTGGCTGCTGCTTCGGGCTGCGCCGATGGTGCCTCCAACTACAGGTGAAGGCACGATTTGGGAGTCACCAATTTGGGGATGATCTGCAGGATCATCTTTTAATTATTATTATGAACAGTAACCTGATTTGATGATCATTCAAAAGCGATCTGCAGGATCGAATGCTTGCAAAAGGCATGATTTGATAGTTCATGCTAATCTATTACCTTGATTTGATCTGAGGGAAATTCTATAGTCGTGTAGGATAGAGTCGCGTAGGACTTTTTCGGCAATCCGAGTGGGTGCCAGCGTGATGGCGAGTTGATTGCAGATCGGATCAGGCGATCAATCAACGGTAGTAGATCATTCGTTGTAGTCGACGATCCTCCTTGTGGTAGATACTCGTGCTGATAACGTGTTGTAAAATGAAGTCGTCCACCGGTCGAATCAGCGGCAAATAAGCAAGAACACGCGAATCAAACGACGAGGACACATAGAATATAGGGTGGAAATCTCTCTCGCTTTATTGATTCATCGTTTACAATGGGAAGCACCCGATATATATAATAGTCCAAGAGAAGAGTTCGAATTCGACCACACCATAAAGAGATATAGTCCTAAACTGAGTATGGTTTAGAGTTCTTATCTCATAACAGATTATTTCACCATTTGATCTGCCAGATGCTTGATGACTAGGACGTGTAGCGATGATCAAGCTCAAACAGTGGTTTGACGAGATGAGGTTTCAGGCTACACTGAGTTAGCCCCTGACCTTGGATTTCAGCGCAACGATGAGGTGGCACGGAAGTGGATACTTGCTCCGTTTCTAAATAAATAATATTTTAGTATCTTACACTTCAACTAAGATATGCATAGAAATGACTAAAATCATCCTCTCTCATTAGCTCACTTACTGCTATTACATAGTGTGTTTTACTCTAATATATTATAATAGAAAGTAGTGGTCAAATCTGTGTTTTGTAGACCATAACGTTATCCAAAACGGTAACTATTTGTGACTGGATGGAGTAATAAATAATTTTGAGAATAATAAATGGTAGGGGTATGTAAAGGAAAAAAAGGTTAAAAGTTGCTTTAAAATTGTAGAATGATATTTATTTGGAAAAAAATAAAAACTAGAATGATATGAATTAAAAAAAGGACGGAGCAGTGATTTAAGAAGGGACAGAGCAGTGATTATGCGGCCCATCAGTCCGAACTTCGTTAAGAGGGAGGGACTAGGGAGCACATGGCAAGAGAGGATGACATTCATTGCTCAGAGATTTGATGTCCCAAAATTTCCATTGTACTATTGTACTCCCAAGCTAGTTAGCAGTACCATAAGGGAACTCTAGTGGACCTATGTCAGCGGTTTCTATAGCATTATAGTATTAATTAGTTTGCCAACTAGCATTAGTTCGGAGGTGGTGGGAGAATTATAGAAGAGAGAGAAGCAGTATCTCATACAAGATATTGCTTAAACATGCAATTCAATGAGAAGACATTAGCTAAAAATATCTATTGAGGAGGAAGAAGATGTCTACCACATTATTTGTGAGCCCCATCATAATCACCTTGCTGTATTAGTCGGCACTACATACCGTGCAAGTTGTCGGGCCCGACCCTATGCTCCTTGTGTCACCACCATTGTGCTTGATGTTGCGCCCATCACACTGCCATGCTCCCCATGCCTGGCGTCACTGAAGGGATACACGGTATACTACGCTAGCACCAAATAAAAGTCTACCGTATAAACCAGGAACCTTCTCGCAAGAAGGGGATTATAGATTGTTACCACTAGACGCACAGTGCAGCGGAAGGAAAGATCGAATAGCCGGTTCGACGTAGCGCGCATCGATGTAGTGGAAGCAGATGATCATCCATAGAGCGATCGTCTCCTCCTTGCAAGTCGATCGTCTTCTTGTGAAGTCGATCGTCCACGACCAACGTCTCCTCCTTGTCGTAGTTGTCCCAATCAACATCGCAGTCGCAGCAACGTCTCTATGTAGTCCACACATACAGGGAGGAATTCTGTACGTCGGTGTGCTAGCACCGTGGCCCACAGAAGGAAGATGACGGCTAGGGTTTTGGTGGAGAGGAGAACTTCGCACACTTTTGGCCTCTACCCTATCCCTTTATATAGCCTCTTGGTGGGCCTCTACATTAGAGTCCGAACATGGTACAAATCCCACATCGCACGTGGCCCATGATTATCTCTTGGGTATAAATCCAATAGTCACGTCATGACCACCTTGGTGGTAATGTCTTAGATCCAATCGGATTTGGTTGTTACCGATGCAGACTAGCCGAATTTGGAAGGAGGCTACAGAGGGGAGACCAAAGCGGAGAGGCGATAAAGGGTTGCAATGGTGGGGGAGGAGAGAGACAGGGCATATGTGGGGCGTGTGACACCGATTGGGAGGTTAAGGGGGGCGACGGTAAAGAAGAGAGAAAGCAAGAGGAGGGGAAGAAGGGAGGAGAGAAAATGTGGGGAAGGGGAAGGGAAATAAATATAAAATTATAGTATTGATTAGGTGGGTTGGAATAACGGGTGATAAACATAATGCATTAAGATGGTAGTGTCTATGTGAGGTGGCAATCTATAGATTTTTGTTATGTAGTGTCACCACCAAAAATACCATAAATCAAACTTGCCTTTAGACTAACTAGATGTGCATACACGGTGCCATGCCGCACAAGGGTAACAGAGGCATGCGTTCGCACTTTGCCCCTAGACGCTGTGATCGAATGGCCGGAAAATGATGTCACAAGAAGGTGGACGGCCGGAAAACGATGCCACAAGGACGAGGCCGATTAACGGCTCAGTAGGAGCGTCTAGGGCCAATGCGCAAAGGAGCAACATGGACCGACGCAGCAGCGAGAGAGTCCTAGGTCTAATATATGGAGTATATACCAGGCCAGCTAAGACAATAAACGAATAAAGGAATAACAGTACCGCAATCTGATGATTAAGTGCTACTTCAAGTATAAGCATACTTCCCCCTGTCTATGCAGTACTCTATACCTGATTGATTACCAACACTACAAGAATCGACATTATTTTTGTCGGCTTAAAATATTTTCGTCGGCCAACAATAGACCAACGTAAATAATAGAGTATTTTCATCGGCCAGTTGGAACCGACGAAATTAAGTTTATTTTCATCGGTATATTTGAGAAGACCGACGAAAATACAAAAACACATCGCGGCCGGATAATTTGAATTTTTTGAGTCGGGTTTAAATCGGTCTCGACCGACGAAATTATGTTACGAGTAGCTATTTCGCCGGCCGAGCCGATTTAAAATATGACACGTGGCCTCATCTAGCGATTTTCGTCGGTTCCAGCCGATCGAAATACCGCTGCGGCGCGGGGCTTTAGGGTTCGCCGCGCGCCTTTAGGGTTTCGCTTTTGGGCCAGCTGCAGAGGCACATCCTCCCGACCGATTGAAATACCGCGCCGCCGCTGCCCTTCCTCGACTTCTCCGCTCCACACACCACGCCACCGAGCCCTTCCCGCCCGTGCCACGTCGCGCCGCCGCGCCGGTCCCGCCCCGCCACGCAGCGCCGCCGCCGCCCGTCCGCGCCTCGCCACCCCGCCGCAGTGCCGCACCGCGCCGGGCGCCGCCTGTTCCGCCCTCGCCACGCCGCAGGTGCCGACCGCGCTGCCCCGCCGCCCCCGCCAGCGCAGAACGCCGCTCCGCCCGCAGCCAGACCACTCGCCACGCCGCAGCGGTACACACAGCGCGGCGCGCCGCCTGGCCCCCGCCCGAGCCGCGGCCTCACTGCTCCGCCGATCCCAGGAAGTTTGTCTAATCTAACCAAATTGACAAGCTTGTAAGTAGTTCGTTCTTTGGCAACACTGGTTCCTTGATGCTTGAGAAGGTCAAGCTTGTCATTGAAACTGATGTGCTAGGTGCTTATGTGCAGACGGATCGGTGATATTGTAAATGGGAGTTCTTTGTTAGCCTTTGTCAGAAACCTGACATCTTTGAATTTTCTGTATGTGATATGGTTTTCACTATAGTGCTTACAGTTTTATATCTTGACAATGTAGTAATATGCTGTGATCGGATATCTTTCTTACAGAATGTTGAGGAACTGCAGGATATCTGATAATCTTGCATCAGTAAATTTTTCTAAGCTTACAGGACTAACCTTACTGTACGTATTTATTTACCATGTACCAGTTCTGTTGCTGTTGGTTATTTTTTTTCTGAATGTTTGGTGTGAAGCATTAAGCATCTGTAAAGTAATATTGGTGTCTTATGGCACAGGGACTTGAGTTTTAACAATATCACAGGCCAAGTTCCCCAATCCCTCCTGAATCTATACAATCTTCAATTCCTGTAAGGAATATTTTGTGGAGATTACTTCCATTATATAAAGACCTGTTAAGCTGATGTCCGTATATTCCATCAACTTGAACTGTACCCAATGCAGGTTTCTTGGGAATAATAGCCTTTCAGGAAGTCTGCCGGATGTGAAGAGCTCTTCACTAAACAAATTCTATGTCTGGCAATTCGACATAGTAGTTGGGCACAAATTATTTTTCAGTATTAAAATGATGTGTTCATTTCATTTTTAGTAATTTTTCTTTATTGTCTTGCAGAGATTTATCATACAACCAGCTCTCTAGAAGCTTTCCTTCTTGGGCTACCCTGGACAATTTGCAATTGTAAGTTCTGAAATTTGTCATGCAGAGGAAAAAAATTAGACATACTCAAGATTGTATTAATCCATTGTCTAACAAGTTGAACATTTTGTGTTGTGCAAGGAATTTGGTGGCAAACAATTTCGCCCTTGGTAGCACCAATAACAGGCACTTATCACATTTAGTTATACATTCCAAGAGTTGATTTTTAATCAAGAATATTTTTAAATTTATAATTTTCATTTTAATTATGTGGACAGTATTTTACCCTCAGGACTGAACTGTCTTCAGAGAGATACTCCTTGTTTTCGTGGTTCTCCAGAATGTACAATTCAATCTTCATCCCTCGCAGTTGTAAAGATCTCGTAAATTTTAATGACAGTTATAATTTTTGCACATCTTAACTACAGATTATTCCTTTGCGGTAGACTGTGGCAGTAATAGTTCCTATGCTGAGGTGCGTTCAAATTGTCTGCTTCCTTTCTAGTCTTCCTCTAGTTCAGTGAATTGACATCAAGTCTTTATGGTGTTATCTTTTGCATTCCTAGATCAAAGTTGTATGTACATAAAATTACTATCTTTTACATTCCTAGATCAAAGTTGTATGTATATAAAATTACTATCTTGCAATATGTGAAAGTTGGATGCAAAATAGACCATGAAACTTGATTCAAGTTGTAAATTCCTTGGTCATTGATAGAATTCGCTCTAAAAGTGCAAGCATGATTTGCTGTGCTACTTTTGTTTAATTGAGTTGAATGCATAGTCTTGCATGTACATGCTAATTAGTTCACCATTTCCTGCTAACTGTTGACCAAAAGGTCCAAAACTTAATTATTTCTAGAAATATTTTTTTATTCAATGACTCTTTTGTAGATTTCTAATTCAGTGACTGTGTTCTGGTTGTTGAACTTACCTTCCTAAGTGCTGCATTGCGTTAGTCGGAATGCTTATAATTCATAGAGCAACCTTTTGAACTGAACCATACTTTAGTTCACCCAATGTATCGTTATGTTACGTTTCTGTTGTTCCACAAGATTATCAGCTCTCTCAGGTATAATTTTTCGAATAGACATTTTCCAGATGGATAATTATTTTGAGTTTAGCTTTCAATTTCAATCATCAGTTCTTGACCACATCACTATATTCAGCTACATATCATCAGCCCATCTCTATATTTAGACCTCATTTAACTTGAATTTGTGCAAAGGCAGGTGGGCGTTCCCATTTGATTTTTTTAGAGGAATTTACTATCTGATGTTAGTAGCATGCTAGTAAGTTGGGTATCCATAGTTCTTTTTTTCTATTGTTGTCTACACTAGTACTAACATTTCTTCAGTGTGTAAACTTCTCTTTTGTCATAAATGTCAAATATATTTTGGACTGAATTTGTTCTGTCTTGAATATATGGCAGGTTGAAGATGAAAAAATTATTGTACCCCACAATTCATTGGTTGAGGTGAATCAGTCTGGACTTCTAATGGGGACACTGATTGATATTACACCAAAAGATCCACTCCTTTCACGGGTACATTCTTCTCACCAATTTTGGTGTAACAGTTCACAACTATATATTTCTTGCATTTAGCTTATCAAATCTCTGTGCAACCAATGTATATTACTCAATAATGCTGGATAGGATTCCATGGTTCAAATACTCTTTTCCCCATTGATGAAGTTTTGTCAAGCAGATCTGGAAGTGCAGTAGTGTTTCTCAAATCCCTAGTACCTTTTAGATATTGAGAAGAAACATTAATTTGCCAAATGTATAACTTATGGCTGATGCTTTGCATCTTTGCAACCTCTTTTCACAGAGATAATAGATTCATTCATATAATATCTTGTAATGAGTGAACTTCCCCTAATTCTATCTCGTTCCCATTTTGATTGTGCTTTGCTAATATTATGATTGCTTGAGAATTGGAATGCTTTGATCTTAAATCCTGCAATCATGGGTAGCATAGTAGTCTGCTGCTTTAAACTAGTAGATGAAATCTTGCTAGCCTCTTATTGAGCTGCCCTAAATTCTAATTCACCGGTGTTGACTTGTTTTTATTCCGACAGGGACACAAAGCTGTGAGGTACCTGGGCTATTGTATCATCATTTTTGCAGGGCTTCTTTGATAACTTCAGAAAAACAAAAACACACCCTGCAAATCTTCCTGATTTTGTTATAACAATGAAAACACATGAGCGGGCTGCTAACATGGCCCTTGCAGGTACATTTCTGTATTCAATTCAGCCATCAACGCATTGGCAGTGCTCATTAGCCTTTTCCTTTTCTTTTGACACACTGAATATTTGCTGACTTGCAGTCCTTGTGTATTTTGCAACATATGCAGGTTTGAGCTTGGCACCGCTTGTGGTTAAAGTCAACCCAAATGTGAATGTAATATTGACAGCATGTCTTACCGTCTATGTGGGTTGTTACTGTTCTGTCAAGCCAACTCCACCCACTGTGAGGAACATTTTTTTTGGTGCATTTATGTATCTGCTGGCTACTATTGTGATGGATTAATCACAACATTCCATTATATGGCTCTGACCAACTTAATTTTTGCATTTGTTCTTATGCAGGAGACAATGTCCAAGGAGCATGCCATGCGGTTCCCTTTGGTGGGAAGTGCTATGCTTTTGTCACTGTTCCTTCTATTCAAGTTTATCTCGAAAGACTTGTTTAATGCTGTTCTCACTGCCTACTTTTTCATTCTTGGCATTGTCGCTCTCTGGTAATTGTAAATTTTCTTTGAAGAGTTTTTCAAGAGATGTAAAAACTTAACACTGTAGTCGTAAACTTAACAATGTTTGTGTGCCCTTCGCTCTTATGCAGTGCAACTTTGCTGCCTAGTGTCACCACCAAAATACCATAAATCAAACTTGCCTTAAGACTAACTAGATGTGTATACACGGCGCCATGTCACATAAGGGTAATAGAGGCATGCGTCAGACTTTGCCCCTAGACGCCTGGATCGAACGGCCGGAAAATGATGTCACAAGAAGGTGGACGGCCGGAAAACGATGCCATTGAAGGACGCAGGCCGATTAATCTGGCTCAGTAGGAGCGCCTAGGGCCACCGCGCAAAGGAGCAACATGGACCCATTGAGCAGTAGAGAGTCCTAGGTCTAATATATGGAGTATATACCAGGCCAGCTAAGACAATAAACGAATAAAGGAATAACAGTACCGCAATCTGATGATTAAGTGCTACTTCAAGTATAAGCATACTTCCCCCTGTCTATGCAGTACTCTATACCTGATTGATTACCAACACTACAAGAATCGACATTATTTTTGTCGGCTTAAAATATTTTCGTCGGCCAACAATAGACCAACGTAAATAATAGAGTATTTTCATCGGTTAGGTTGGAACCGACAAAATTAAGTTTATTTTCATCGGTATATTTGAGAAGACCCACGTTAAAATACAAAAACACATCGCTGCCGGATAATTTGAATTTTTTGAGTCGGCTTGGCTGGTCTCGACCGACGAAATTATGCCACGTAGTTATTTTCGCTTCGCCAGAGCCGATTTAAATATGACACGGCCTCATCTAGCGATTTTTCCGGTTCCAGCCAAATGACGAATACTGCGGGCACTGGGCTTTAGGGTTCGCCGCCTTTAGGGTTTCGCTTGGGCCACCGCAGAGGCACATCCTCCCAATCGATTGAAATACCGTCGCGCCGCTGTCTCTTCCTCGACTTCTCCGGCCCACACACCGCGCCACCGCAGCCCTTCTCGCCTCGCCACGTCAACGCCGCAGCTGGTACACGCCTCGCGCCACGCAGCCGTCTCGTCTCGCCGCCACGCAGCGTGCATCACTGCGCCGCCGTTTCGCCGCCACGCCAGCAGCGGGAAGCCGCTCGCATCTGCTGGTCTCCGCGCCAGAATCGCTTGCCCGCCTTGCCGACCACTCTCACACGCAAGCAGCGGGTGGCATCACTGCCAGCCCCGCCTGGCCGCGAGTCAAGAGCCTCACTGTTCGCCGATCCCAGGAAGTTTGTCTAATCTAACCAAATTGACAAGCTTGTAAGTAGTTCGTTCTTTGGCAACACTGGTTCCTTGATGCTTGAGAAGGTCAAGCTTGTCATTGAAACTGTTGTGCTAGGTGCTTATGTGCAGACGGATCGGTGATATTGTAAATGGGAGTTCTTCGTTAGCCTTTGTCAGAAACCTGACATCTTTGAATTTTCTGTATGTGATATGGTTTTCACTATAGTGCTTACAGTTTTATATCTTGACAATGTAGTAATATGCTGTGATCGGATATCTTTCTTACAGAATGTTGAGGAACTGCAGGATATCTGATAATCTTGCATCAGTAAATTTTTCTAAGCTTACAGGACTAACCTTACTGTACGTATTTATTTACCATGTACCAGTTCTGTTGCTGTTGGTTATTTTTTTCTGAATGTTTGTGTGAAGCATTAAGCATCTGTAAAGTAATATTGGTGTCTTATGGCACAGGGACTTGAGTTTTAACAATATCACAGGCCAAGTTCCCCAATCCCTCCTGAATCTATACAATCTTCAATTCCTGTAAGGAATATTTTGTGGAGATTACTTCCATTATATAAAGACCTGTTGTTGATGTCCGTATATTCCATCAACTTGAACTGTACCCAATGCAGGTTTCTTGGGAATAATAGCCTTTCAGGAAGTCTGCCGGATGTGAAGAGCTCTTCACTAAACAAATTCTATGTCTGGCAATTCGACATAGTAGTTGGGCACAAATTATTTTTTAGTATTAAAATGATGTGTTCATTTCATTTTAGTAATTTTTCTTTATTGTCTTGCAGAGATTTATCATACAACCAGCTCTCTAGAAGCTTTCCTTCTTGGCTACCCTGGACAATTTGCAATTGTAAGTTCTGAAATTTGTCATGCAGAGGAAAAAATTAGACATACTCAAGATTGTATTAATCCATTGTCTAACAAGTTGAACATTTTGTGTTGTGCAAGGAATTTGGTGGCAAACAATTTCGCCCTTGGTAGCACCAATAACAGGCACTTATCACATTTAGTTATACATTCCAAGAGTTGATTTTAATCAAGAATATTTTTAAATTTATAATTTTCATTTTAATTATGTGGACAGTATTTTACCCTCAGGACTGAACTGTCTTCAGAGAGATACTCCTTGTTTTCGTGGTTCTCCAGAATGTACAATTCAATCTTCATCCTCGCAGTTGTAAAGATCTCGTAAATTTTAATGACGGTTATAATTTTTGCACATCTTAACTACAGATTATTCCTTTGCGGTAGACTGTGGCAGTAATAGTTCCTATGCTGAGGTGCGTTCAAATTGTCTGCTTCCTTTCTAGTCTTCCTCTAGTTCAGTGAATTGACATCAAGTCTTTATGGTGTTATCTTTTGCATTCCTAGATCAAAGTTGTATGTACATAAAATTACTATCTTTTACATTCCTAGATCAAAGTTGTATGTATATAAAATTACTATCTTGCAATATGTGAAAGTTGGATGCAAAATAGACCATGAAACTTGATTCAAGTTGTAAATTCCTTGGTCATTGATAGAATTCGCTCTAAAAGTGCAAGCATGATTTGCTGTGCTACTTTTGTTTAATTGAGTTGAATGCATAGTCTTGCATGTACATGCTAATTAGTTCACCATTTCCTGCTAACTGTTGACCAAAAGGTCCAAAACTTAATTATTTCTAGAAATATTTTTTTATTCAATGACTCTTTTGTAGATTTCTAATTCAGTGACTGTGTTCTGGTTGTAGAACTTACCTTCCTAAGTGCTGCATTGCGTTAGTCGGAATGCTTATAATTCATAGAGCAACCTTTTGAACTGAACCATACTTTAGTTCACCCAATGTATCGTTATGTTACGTTTCTGTTGTTCCACAAGATTATCAGCTCTCTCAGGTATAATTTTTCGAATAGACATTTTCCAGATGGATAATTATTTTGAGTTTAGCTTTCAATTTCAATCATCAGTTCATGACCACATCACTATATTCAGCTACATATCATCAGCCCATCTCTATATTTAGACCTCATTTAACTTGAATTTGTGCAAAGGCAGGTGGGCGTTCCCATTTGATTTTTTTTAGAGGAATTTACTATCTGATGTTAGTAGCATGCTAGTAAGTTGGGTATCCATAGTTCTTTTTTTCTATTGTTGTCTACACTAGTACTAACATTTCTTCAGTGTGTAAACTTCTCTTTTGTCATAAATGTCAAATATATTTTGGACTGAATTTGTTCTGTCTTGAATATATGGCAGGTTGAAGATGAAAAATTTATTGTACCCCACAATTCATTGGTTGAGGTGAATCAGTCTGGTCTTCTAATGGGGACACTGATTGATATTACACCAAAAGATCCACTCCTTTCACGGGTACATTCTTCTCACCAATTTTGGTGTAACAGTTCACAACTATATATTTCTTGCATTTAGCTTATCAAATCTCTGTGCAACCAATGTATATTACTCAATAATGCTGGATAGGATTCCATGGTTCAAATACTTTTTCCCCATTGATGAAGTTTTGTCAAGCAGATCTGAAGTGCAGTAGTGTTTCTCAAATCCCTAGTACCTTTTAGATATTGAGAAGAAACATTAATTTGCCAAATGTATAACTTATGGCTGATGCTTTGCATCTTTGCAACCTCTTTTCACAGAAGTAATCAAGTATGAATTTACAGTAATGTTTTGTGTTAAATTTTGAGAGAGATAATAGATTCATTCATATAATATCTTGTAATGAGTGAACTTCCCCTAATTCTATCTCGTTCCCATTTTGATTGTGCTTTGCTAATATTATGATTGCTTGAGAATTGGAATGCTTTGATCTTAAATCCTGCAATCATGGGTAGCATAGTAGTCTGCTGCTTTAAACTAGTAGATGAAATCTTGCTAGCCTCTTATTGAGCTGCCCTAAATTCTAATTCACCGGTGTTGACTTGTTTTTATTCCGGCAGGGACACAAAGCTGTGAGGTACCTGGGCTATTGTATCATCATTTTTGCAGGGCTTCTTTTGATAACTTCAGAAAACAAAACACACCCTGCAAATCTTCCTGATTTTGTTATAACAATGAAAACACATGAGCGGGCTGCTAACATGGCCCTTGCAGGTACATTTCTGTATTCAATTCAGCCATCAACGCATTGGCAGTGCTCATTAGCCTTTTCCTTTCTTTTGACACACTGAATATTTGCTGACTTGGAGTCCTTGTGTATTTTGCAACATATGCAGGTTTGAGCTTGGCACCGCTTGTGGTTAAAGTCAACCCAAATGTGAATGTAATATTGACAGCATGTCTTACTGTCTATGTGGGTTGTTACTGTTCTGTCAAGCCAACTCCACCCACTGTGAGGAACATTTTTTGGTGCATTTATGTATCTGCTGGCTACTATTGTGATGGATTAATCACAACATTCCATTATATGGCTCTGACCAACTTAATTTTTGCATTTGTTCTTATGCAGGAGACAATGTCCAAGGAGCATGCCATGCGGTTCCCTTTGGTGGGAAGTGCTATGCTTTTGTCACTGTTCCTTCTATTCAAGTTTATCTCGAAAGACTTGTTTAATGCTGTTCTCACTGCCTACTTTTTCATTCTTGGCATTGTCGCTCTCTGGTAATTGTAAATTTTCTTTGAAGAGTTTTTCAAGAGATGTAAAAACTTAACACTGTAATCGTAAACTTAACAATGTTTGTGTGCCCTTCGTTCTTATGCAGTGCAACTTTGCTGCCTTCCATAAAACGTTTTCTTCCAAAAGGATGGAATGATAATGTCATCGTTTGGCATGCTCCACTTATCCAATGTACAGAAGTTTTCCCACCATTCAGCTACAGTTCCCTCTAACTGATGAGAGGCATAAAGTACTCTCTCATTCCCTTCGCACTGAGTGATGTGCAACTTCCTCTCTATCGTTCTCAGCCAGTCATTCGCCTCCAATGGATTGGCATTTCTGGAGAATGTGGGCGGGCGAGTCCTCATGAACTCTGACAACCTCGACATGGGCGCTGCCTGGTTGACTGGATTATTCGATGGCGCAGCCTTGAGCGGTGACTCATGCATCTGGCCGTGATCATAGCGCAGCATTAACTGGTCTCAGGCTGCAAGGAAGGCTCCAAAATTCTGCATGTCTACTGGCGGTGCTGGTTGGGGTCCTTGTCCTCCGTCATCGGTGTTTCCAGCTGAGTGAGAACCACTCCCATTTCCTCCCTGGTTTCCTCGAGTGTTCACCATCTGCTGATTGCTCCAAGGGTTTAGAGATGAGAGGGAAATAAGAATGGACAAGTAGTAGACTACTTATGCGGGGTCTAAGGTGTAACGCAAAATCCAATTGTCGACGATTGGAATCACCAACCGCAGAAATGAAACGGGGGTTAGTGGAACTTGGGACCCGAGCAGAGCTTGGCTCAACGAAGGAAAGGATTCGACGTGCCAAAGGTCAGAGCTAGGCGACAACGAAGCGTGAGACAAGGGTTTATACCGTTCGAGCCCCGTGAAGGTAATAGTTTCATTCTCCAGCTTGCCTTGCGGCGGTGATCTTTGCTATTCTCAAGTACATAGGTGTGTTATAGCTCAAGCTTAACAATGGAGATGTCTAGTGCTCGAGCTCTGATGTCCTATTCCTTCAGGCTGCTCATCCTTAGCCTTATATCTTCTCTGCTCGTAACGGACGGGAGATATTCCCGGGTGGTGGTCTTCATGAGCATTGAGGGTCGGGCAAAGAACCGCTCTGCACTCGCCCATACCGCTTCAACCCCCACGATCCCACGCCTTGGTAACCGCGGCAAACGACGCTCCGGAATCCAAGGGGACACCATGACGAACGAGAGCCGACCCGAGCTCGAGGTCGTGCGATGCCGCTCAAGGGCATACACGCTTGGTCGCAAGGCCGCCAGACGCCTAAGTCAGGTCGGGGCCCCGAGCTTGGGAGCTCATGACTGCGCGCGCCGACCGCCAAGGGTCATCCAACCTCGCTCACCAGCACCCGAGGCTCCAGTCAAGAGGGCACTCAAACGACCTCGAGCCCGACATTGCGGGCATAGGGAGCAAGTCAGGTTTCGATCCTTGGCCGAGGTCGGGTGAGACCACAAAGTGAAACCTTCGCCTCGACACTGGCGACTTTTGATCTTCGGCCGACGGACACCGAGGCGCCGAGCCCGCTGCCTGTGCCTTAATTGCTTTTTGCCAAATCACCGGCCGCGCTTTTGAGGCGCCGGATCGGATTTATTGGCGACGCGCCCACAAACCCGAGCCCACTTAACCGCCGAGGAAAACCTCACGATCTCGGCTTTGTCTTCCAAGCCTCTTCGCCCGAAAGAAGACTCTCTTCCTCGACCAAATTCATCGCGACGCTATGGCTAAGCCGGGAGGAGCACATTGTCACCGGGCGAGATGAAGGAACTCGAGACCCGGGCCGATTGACCCAGAACATGGCGGTTGCAAGCGGCGAGATCGAGCCGCTTCCGTGGACGCGAGATCATCTCGCACTAAGCATTACGCTCTTCGGCCAGCAGACCGGAGAGCGAGTTCATCGCAATGTCCTTCCAACCACGAGATCGAACTCATCAATCTGTGCCAAACTCCGCTTCTCCTCCTCACCATCTTCTCCCACCAGGCGAGGGGTTCCTAGAATCCTTCCCACCCCTCGCTTCTTCTTCCGTGATTTCACTTCTTCCGCCTCGAAGGACCCGTGGTCTGGATGCCTCTACTTCCGTCCGCGGTAGGGTTTGGTGGTCCTTCCCAAGTTTCAACTCTGGACTCCTTGGCCCATGGTCCGAGCGGTGGTTCTACTTGAAGAAGGGGAAGTCAAGACGCTGGTGTACGAGGGGACCCCATCACGGAAGAAGGAGACCTTTGGCGAACGACTCGAGGTCGACGAGGAGGCCATCGCCATACACATCTTCAGCTATGCGCGGCCTCACCGGGCAAAGCGGATCGCTAACGATTTCGCGAACCGTGTCCCCGCCACGAGGAGGATGCATCCATTCTACGAGATCCGAGGGCGATCGACCGGCTCCGCCGAGGGCACGCCCGTAAGCCTTCTTGCCTCGAGGTTTTGCTCAGCTCGCCCTTGATCTTCTTTGATGGTCGCTTTCTTGCAAGCACCAAGGAGTCCCGATCGCCGCCAGATGAACGAGATGTTCGGAAGCCGGGCGCGACGACTATGTCATTGACAACCCCGGCCCCAAGAACGCGGTTCACCAGAAGGCCGAGGTAAGCCACCGACCAAGCTCTCAACTCGAGTGTCCACGAGGCCCTTCTTTTTTTAACCTCACATGCTCAGCAGACCATCAGAGCCGCCGAGACACCAAGAGGATGCTCCCACGCCGGCGAGGGCAAGAGCAAGAAGGGAAGAAGAGGTCTCCCCTCACCGAGAGCAGCCGCCAGAGGTGAAGAAACCCCACGCCGAAAGTGGGGTGACCGCGCCACGTAAGAATTCCCATGGCGAGCCCCCGAGCCCATGCTTGCATCCTTTGTTGCTTGATATGTTCTCCCTTTGCAGAAGAGAGACGGCTGCCGCCACGACCTCGAGCCCCAACCGCCCAGGCGCCAAGCGCCCGCCTAGGGCCGCCACCATGGATGATGTGGATCCCGCGAGCCCGAGGTCCCGGCCGGTAAGCGAAGCGAATGCCCTACAAAGATCGGGCAACAAGACTCCACGCTGCCCTCGACAAGGCGGAGGCCGATGACTCATGTAAGTTTTGGTTTTTGTTCGCCTCCGCCCTTCGGCTTTTCGGGCTTAGTGTCTTGTTCTGATCGCAGACTCGAGCTCAAGGCCAAACTTGCCCGCTTTGGACGATGGTTGTTGTCTAGGGCGAGTCCGAGTCCGAGGAGGAAGAGGATTCACACGCCGGCCTGCAGACCGTCTCCTCGCGGTCGGCCAGACTCTTTCGAGCCCCGAAGCTGGGCCCCGTCCAGTGAGTCCGACCAAGGGCTCGACGACCAACGGGGAGATCCAACCCACCTGCCGATGACTACGGATCGGCGAGACGGACTCAAGCTGTTGTCAAGTTGACCTCCCGAGGTCGACACGGAGGAAGGTTCCAGAGTGCCTTGGTCGCAGCCTGCGGAGACACCCCAGTGCTCGCCTCGACCATGGCCACCCGAACGCCGAGGTCAGACGCCACCTGCCACCAAAGATGGCGCGGCTGTGGAAGCATCTCAGTTCGCCCGACCGAGGCTACCTCGGGCGCCGAGGCCATGGCACCCCAGCCACGGAGGTCGACTGCAAGCGGAGGGCGCGTGGATTGGATTGCCGTCATTCCTCAAGGTCGGAGGCAAGCGGCTCGACCTCTGCAGCAGCCGGGATCGACGATGCTTGCCGCTGCCTACCCTCGCCGGGCGAAGTTGAACCCACCGGAGGAGGCGGCAGGACCGTGTCGCCACCGCGTGAGACTCAAGGTCTTGGCCTGCGCCACGGCAGGTCGAGGTCGAGGCTCACCTCAGGAGCTGCCGGCATTTAGCAGAAGCTCTTTCCTCGCGACGCCGCGATCGACGTAGCCAAGAGTTCACCCACAAGACGCTCGAGAACCGCCTTCGTCGTGGTAAGGACCCTCTTGCGCACCTCGCAAAGTTAGCCTCGAGTTCCCTTGTTTTTTTCTTATTTTGGGCCACCTTCCTCGCTATGAAGGCGATCGCAACGCCTCCCAAGGGCTGCAAGGCCTTCAAGAGCACGCCGACATGCCGAGGGGCCCTCGCGACGTGGTGGAGGCGCTGGAGGCCGAAAGGCCCATGTTCATCGATACCATTGAGGTCGAGCAGAGGAGCTTGAGCAGAAGACCGTGGAGCTTGACGATCTTCGCTGACTATGAGGGTGCAGGAGGTAGCCCACGCGCCGAAGCTCGAAAGGCATGTGGTCTCCGAACGCGAGCATGGCTACAAGGCCGTGGAGCAAGAGCGCTGTCGGGCTAAGGTGCTCAAGGCCGAAGGGCCAAGGTCGAGGCGCCGAGAAGGCTGGCGGGTGGAGCAAAGCGCTCCTCGACGGGCGCGCCCCGAGCTCGAGGCCAAGATCTTGAGCTTGAAGGAAGCTTAGCGCTGGCCAAAGAAGGCGCCGAGGCCGAGCGGGCTAAGGTCGAGGCGCCGAGAAGGCCGCACGGAGCAGCGCCTTCCTCGACGGGCGCCCCCGAGCTCGAGGCCAAGATCTTGAGCTTGAAGAGAAGCGCATGGCCAAATAGCGGCGAGGAGCGCCTGGCCCAACTCCAAGACGAACGGCGCCAAGTCATGGATGCCTCCAAGGAAGCCCTCCAAGACAGAGCGAGCTATCAACCTTGAGGCCCAAGGTAGCCGAGCTCGAGCAGAGAAGTCATGGCAAATGGCCGACCAGAAAAAAACGCTTAAACAAAAAAAAAAAAAACTCTAATAGTGCCACATTTCTTTTGGGGGACAACAAACTCTTGTTTCAAGTCCGTTAGTCGAGGATTTTGCACGCTCTTCCGCTTTTTAGTCATGCTCCTTAGGTCGCTTGTCGACAAAATGCCCTTATCCATTTCTTCAAGGTCCAAGGTCGAGCAACGCCGCCTTGGGCACAAGATTTAGACGCGAGCAAATGACCACGACCGCAGAGTTGAGAAAAGGTCTAGAGAGGAAGTAAACATGACACAAGCTAGCGAGATGGTCACACCCTGACCGATATTCAATCACGACCACGACCAGGCGATCGCACAATGGCTAAAGCCACGAGGCTTGTGGCTCAAGCCCGAGTAAGAGGGAGAGCCGGATTTGCAAGAGATTCTGGCTTACGGTAGCTCTAATTGATCGGGGTTGAACGTGAAGCTCGCACGCTGCACTCAAGAGTGAGTGCAAAAGGCACGGAGTTCGATTCAAAAAATTCTTGACAACAATGACAAGTAGTCACAAACTAAAAAGATATAAAGGCGAGAATGGAAGAACAAATTTTATCAAATTTAAGGTATAGAGGTTACACATAAAACTTTCAAGTCGATCTATGTTCCACGAGCCAGAGAGCTCTCACCATCGGCATTGCTAGCCGGTAAGCCCCAAAGGCGATCTATTGAAAAGACTCTATAGGGCCTCCCATCATGGGATAGCTTGTTGGTATTGACGAGCCCCTGAATTTGCCTTCGGCTAGGTCCCCAACAAGGAGCTCCTTAGGTCATATTTGACCGAGACGCATGTCTGCGAAGAGCTTGCAGTAGTGCGTTGATCGTGAGTAGTGCACGGATCTTACTTCTCTCCGCGAGGGCAAGGTCGAGAGACCGTTTCGCGTTTCAAGTCGACTTGGTCGCACTTCGCCGACCTCGGCAGAGCCCAGCCAGAATCCCTGGAGGCGTGATTTGCTTCTATACCTAACACGAGCCGGAAGGGTGTGGACCCCGTGGGTCGCGCTTTTGCGGGTACGAATAGACCATAAGACGGCGGGAAGTTCATCCACCCGTGTCTTGCCGTAGTGTTCGAGCTCATCTGCAACTCGCTTTTGACGCTCGACGATTTGTCCGCTGGCATCGCTCCACCGCCTCCGCTGTTCGGGGTGAGCTACGTATGGCATACTTTGATGCCGAGGTCCTCGCAAAACTCCTCGAACAACTCACCGTAAACCGAGTACCATTGTCGCGATAATTTTGCATGAAACCCTCGCACCGGTGACCACGAACAAGCGAAAAATGGACAATTACCGAGCAAAGGATGGTCGAGACCGGTTCAGCTTCAATCCACTTGGTAAAAGTGTCAACAGCAATGAACAGGAACTTCTTACCCCCGACCGCCTGAGGAAAAGGGCCGAGGATGTCCATTTCCATGTCGAGAAAGGCCAAGCGAGCGGGATGGTCTGAAGCGCGATGGGTTGATGCGACTTCCGGCGTGGAACCGCATGCTCGACAGCGCGATGATATCACGCGTATCCCGGTTACCAGGCCAATAATACCCCATACGGAAGGCCTTGCCGACCATCGCCCCTGCACGAAGAGTGCGCCCACGAGGCCCGAGTGGATGTCATTTAATGTACTTACCTCTTCCGTAGAGATGCACTGAGGTCGTAACGCCGAAACATTCCGCCAGAGAGCGCCCCTCGACGAGTGTGTATAAACTCGCCGGTGCTTGATCCTCGGCCTCGGGCAGGTCGGGCGGTAGGTCACCCTTGCAAGGAAATTATAAATGGATTCAGCCCAGAGGGGATACCTTCCACCACGGCGACAAGACCTCTTGGTCGAGATCGAGGAGCCGCCAATGTCTCCGTGGATGACATCCGCGATCCCGTCCGTTTTAAGAGCCGAGCTTGAGAGGAAGTCGGCATCGAGTTATTCTTCCCGGTATGTGCTTCAGCCTGTGTTCGAACCATTTCTCCATCTTGCGACTTCGCTAGGTACTTTGACATCGAAGTCTCCCGAGCACCGGTAACTTTTGTTGTACCGACATGGCGATTTAGCCGAGTCGCCTTGACGACCAACCGATGTACGCCTAATGCTTTGCAAGCTCAGAGGTTCACCAAGAGAGCTTCAGATTTCGCCACATTGTTGGTCGCCGAAACCCAAAACGAACTCACGACTCAAGTGGTCGCCACTGGGTGAGAATATGATTCCACTCGAAGCGCTTGAAGGACCTCGAGCCATCGAAGAACATGGTCCAGGCTTTTCTTCCTCGACCTCGTGATCGGGCGCTGGTTATGCACGCTCGCCGACCACAAAGTCGGTAAGCACCTGCGATTTGATGGCCGCTCGAGGTACGACCGACATCGAATGTCGCCAACCATAGCCCACTTGGCGATGTGCCCGCCATTGTGGTTCTCGTAAGATGTCCCCGAGCGAAAATTGCTTGGGAGAACCATAGAGTGCGCTCGAAATACGTCGAAGCTATGCTGGCCATGAGGAGAGCGCATAACAGCTTTTTGTACTCGCAGATAGCGCCTTTGGGCCGTAAGACTTCTACGACATAATAGATCGGAAGCATTGATCCCCATTCAGCCACTAGGACAAAGATTGACAATGGGTAGTGGCCGGATAGTAGAGCAAAGAACCTCTCACCGGGTTCG